>JAQFZW010002503.1:0-16968 GCA_034687055.1 Heteromurus nitidus | reverse complement strand
CGATATTTTATCGATTATCGATATCTTTTATCGGTCTGGGGATTGAGAAATTATCGAATATCGGTATCGATATCGATCTAATGATTAAGAGTTTATCGAATATCGATATCGATATCGAATATGCGCTATAGCATTTATGTGTTATCGATATCTGTATCAAATCACCCAAGTAGATATCATTTCATACGTTTACGTTTTTGAAGTGAATGTGAGCGCAAGAAACGTTTCGTGGAAGATGTTGCTTTTTGCTTTCAGAGGCCGACTACGAGAACGCAAGCAAAGGAAATATGCAGCAGTAGCATACTAGAATTCCGCTAAGACGAACTGCTTTCGCTTTTATACACCAACGAAACAAGCGAAAAATCGACAAATGTCAATTTCTACAATTGTACATGAAAAGAGTAAACAGATCTGACGTTTCATACTTCTAAATTGTTGTTTTGTTTTCGAAACTTTCAAAAACTGCAATTACTTCATATTAGATAATTATCGAATTTTTATCGGACATTATCGATATCGATTATCGTTATCGCATTAATTTTTTATCATTATCGATTATCGATATCGTTATCGAATTCAAGGTGGGTACATTATCGTTTATCGATATCGATATCGAAATGACTGAAGCATTTTATCATTTATCGGTATCGATTATCGATGATGATCAAGTTTTCCCAACACTGGCATCCACAATGCGTAATTTGAAACGAAAAGAATGCCTTTAACACAACTGTTCACACATAATCTGAGAGTACTTCCGTCGCTGGGAAGTAGAATCGTATGCCATGGTAACGGGGGAATTAAATTGATTGACATCGAAGGTTGAAATATCGACATCAGGCCGGCTCCAATAGGAAGTATGTCACGCGTTACAATGATTGTTGCATAGCAAATCAATTTTATCAATTTTACAAGAATGCATGGCGGCAAATGAAATCCTAGGAAGGAAATTGTAAATATAAATCACGACTTTTGAGCAAAATAATTATTACAACATAATCTCGTTATTACTACCATTGTCGAATCGACTCTCCCACTTCAAAAGTCCGTTGTAAAAGGACACCATTAACTCCGGCCTTCGCGACCGTTTCCAATACACATTTGTGCATACTGCCATCCCCACCGCCACCATAAATGATATACTTTTTTGAGCCAACCGAGTTGATTCATCTGTTGCATTTTCACAAAAGCTCAAGTTGGGAAATAACTTCAAAAAGGAACCAAAGGCCACAACGACCAGAAGTACGGAACGAAATAAAAGCCCATTTTCTAAATGACTTCTCACTTTTAATTGTTTCTTTTCGCTGTCCCATACAATAATCCTACCTCCGATGAGTGGAGATATTGTGTCTCCTTTCAAGTAAATGGACAGCATTCCAAGTTTTGAAATCATATTTCCCTTTTTGTAGGAAATTTAATAACGGGCTTTCAATTAATTTGCAACAGGAACAATTACAATAAACCAAAATTGACAGCAGTGTTGAATGTACCCCGTACAAGTGTAAAATGACTACTGTTCTAATGTCATCATGCTGAATGTATACGTTCAAAGGTAAGCCTTGTCATCGTCATATAACTATCGGTGGTGAGTGGTGAATGTCTCAGGTGCGGCTATAATGTGAATTCGTCTTCATGGATTTATTAATTTTTCGATAAACATCCTACATCATACGAATTAAGTATTGGAGGTTGTTATTAAAAGCAAATCAACTATTAATTTGATGCTGTGTTGAAGTAACATGGAGGCTAAGGGAAGGCCATATCGTTCACCGCAATTAAGTTCATGTCTCGTTCTGAGGCTGTGCTCATTTCCTGCATTCGCTCTGGCTTCCGAAAAAGCACTTAATATGTTACATTTTCCGACAGTACAATTAAGCTAATAAATAATAAATTGGAATTTGAATGGCACCCTTTCCATGTTTTATCTTCAACATCTGGGTGGTGAATTGGATTTGTTAGGAACGACTTGGAATTAATGTGACAAATATTTCGAACATTTATGCTCTATAGTTTAAAATATTCATCAATTTTCTTGATCCCCAATTTCACCTTACATTTGCAGCACTGGATTGAACACTTTTGTAGGGAATTATTCATATTACGGCTTGCTTTCACCGCAATACCGAAACGTAGGACACGACATTCACCTATAACCAAGGGGACTATAACTAAAAGGTTTGGTCACCACGCGAATTTCAACAAAACATGATGATCACACAGCTCCAACATAGAAGGGTATGCAGGAGCTGAGCTGGAGCTTGTCTCGTTCTCGCCCATGTCAAACCTACTTATCACCCACCAGAGTTTGCGTAATCCCGGATGTTGAATTTTGGAATCTAAATCCTTTGACAATCCGGCACTCGTAATCCGTTATTCAAATCCACACTTTATTTTTACTAGTACTAGCCTGCGTTATGTATACAAATGCCAAATGTTTTCCTCCTTTGAATTATTTCTTTTTAGTACTCAACACTGCTTTAAGGTCCTAGGATTTAATTAAGCCTGCTACATCAGATGCAAGAGATACAATGTGACAATCATAGTATTCTCATTCTGCTGTGCTGTTGTAAACATTCCAATATAATATCAGATCAGAAACATGTGTCTTCGTAGTTGGTACTATGTGTTGTAAGTAATAATTTTTGAAGGTTCCAAATTAGGCTTCTTGTTCAAAATCGGAACCTTGGCCTCCTTAGATAAAGGGTGTTATCCGATCTCAATTTCGGTCACGCTTCTTAGCTTCTGAGTGTATTCTCGACGTGCCCATTGACGTCAAGCTGACAAATAGATTCCCAACATCTCAATAGGACTTTATAAATGAAAGGCTCGGTGGCGTGGTAAACTCCTTGTCAATATTGTTCCGTTCTTTGTATCTTTTTCTCATGCCATCCGTCGAATCTAGCCATGTAAGTATTCAGCTTGTACCCCACATGCAAGAACCATGCTCCCTCGTTTTCCGATAAAATCGGTTTAACCCGTTGAATGAAATCCTTCTCGTCGTGTTGGAGGCTCTTAAATATCTTTCGCATTCGCGTAAATATTTCTCCGCCGTTGTCGTTGTTGGGTTATACTTCAGTTTCAGCATGTTTTTGTGACTGCAGAAAGTCTCACATTCTTGAAATCATCCACCATTTCCTCTGGACTGACAGTTTGTTGATCACGAAGGGTTTTTATTTCATTGTATAGCCCAAGCACTTAAGTAGCATGCTGTATTTTTAGTAACACTTTAATCTCGTTTGTCCATTTTTTTTCTATTCCACTGAAAACTCGAAGTTGATCATTGTTGTTGTGGCTCTAGCTGATTAATTATTTTGTGACGACTCTCCCATGAAGACTTCACTCTCGGAATTCGAAGCATCAGCGTCGTTGGTAGCTCCTTCCGCCGTAGTTGTTAAAATTTCTTCGGGATTGGAATTTTTGCTGTTGTTTCTTGGTTTCCCACTACGTAGTGTAGTTTCCGACAGCAAATACGACTGCAAATTCTTTAATTCCCTACCACTCATATGTATGCAATATGGCGAAAGTATAATGATTCGTTTAATTTCTTGTTATGGATATCTAATCTCGGAATAATTCGAAAGAATTTTATAATTCTTGTAGTGTACTAATGTACGTTACCACTCTTTTTCGACAAGCGTATTATGGTAAACGAGACGAGGAATAAAATTATCACTGCCTTGGTATTTGACATATTCTATGTAATCGAAATATGTATCGTCGATCACGTTTTTGTGTACGTAGGTGTCTACCACTTCCGGTAGGATGCTCGTCAGAACAACAATGAAATACAATATTCTGAACTCTGCTTTTACTGAGCTAGAACCCCATCGTTCAGCTAGTATTGGAATTATTAAAACTTCGCAATCACATCCCTATCTTGACCAAAAAACCTTGAGTTCGTTCCTGCAGTTTAAAGTTGTGTAATGTGAATCTAATGTACCTTCTCGAGGTACACATTTCGAGTAGTGTGTATCGTGTATCCTACACCCTCAGCATGTACTTCTACTTCTGTATCTAATTATACGTATATTTTGTTTTACGTCTGATGTGAATGTGGACATATCACACATTCACATTCAGTGTCCACATATTCTGCACACTGATCCACATTCACTACCAACTGCAATGGCCTCCGGCAAAACAACTCTTCCTCTCACTCAACAATCAGGGATTGTTCGAGACGCCTAGTCTCTCCCCTCTCCCAGCAGCAGCAGCAGCAGACAACAATACTATAATGTAATATTTGTATGCCCGCATCTTATTCATGTTTCTCTATTTCTTATAAGTGCAATGTACACAGTCATCTTGATGTGCAGTATTGAATTGGCAAAATCATCAACCTATTACGAGCCATTACACATACATTATTTATTTGCCTTCATAAATTCCAGAATATAAATAGCTCGTATTCCAATATATATTTTGTTTGTGACAATGTGTGTGCATGCGACTTTTGAATGTGCGCAATGACCCTCCTTGCCCACGCCACATCAATGAAAAATGCACTCGGTGAGCGTTTCTGCGTATGCATACAACCAATTAAGCCGACAGACAAAAGTCGAGTTCATAAATCAACAAGTGCTATCCGCCTGAATTGTGGCGCGAAAGATGCATTCGCGGTGATGCTGAGCCTATTTCTAGCAAGCCTCCCACTAGCTCTTCTCTGGCTTACTAGCAATGCTGTAAGAAATCACATTACTAGCAATGTCGTAGTAAATCACCTTATTAGGCATGTGCATAGAAATTCACCTGACTAGTAATGCCCGTAGAAATTCACCTTGCTGTATAGGAATGTCCGTAGAAAGTCACCTTACTATATAGCAATGCCCGTAGAAATTCAACTTCTCTATCTCTCAATGTTAAATACGTTGGTTTTTTGTTGTTGCTTACTTTGACCTTTCAGTAGCCGATAATTATCTCCGGATTTTCCAGGTTCCTTGATACGCTGAGTAACTGATGGCAGAGTTGTCTTACAAAGAACTGAGTGGGTGTCGTATGATACCTATGACCCTTGGAGTATGCTTGATCCTCCTTCCTTCCAGGTCACGTTCCTGTCTAAGTTTCACTATTTGCAGCTTCAAGAATATCTCCGTTTTCATCTGAGGTTGCGAAGAGACTCGACTCCTTTCTTACTCAATTCGTCTTGAACCGCTGAACTAAATAATGGTGTGAAACCAGGCCTGTCCTGATTTCCTTTTGACATTTTCACCTGAAATAAAATATTTCAGCCCTTATACAAATTGGGCATTGAGGTGACCTTTCTCCCAGCATTGCTAAACCACAATAATGACAAGCAACAGCGATAGAAGCTCTCACAAATTATACCTTGTTCTCACCCAAGTTTTAACAAATCGAACCATTTTAATCCGCCTCATGAAAAGAGGCTTATCTAACAAAAAGTTACGGATACAACGTCGAATTCTTCTCGATAATAAAAATAAATAAATAAATAATTTAGGGTACAGTGATCACGCGGTCACCGTGACGCGGAATCTCATTAAAGGATTATTGCGTACTGGCCCTGTTAGTTAGTTATATTTGTCGTATGGTGAGGTGTTTCCTCCCCTATACATTCCTATAGAGAAGGAGACTCTATAGGGATGCTATCTCTAGTGGGCCTTTTTGGAATATCAGAGACTATCTGTGACCCATTTTTATTCCTCAGCTGCCTAAATCGAAATGAAACTGAGATAGCATGCCCCCACCGTACTAGACAATACACCGAGCCGTGGAGGACTAGGCAGTCAGTCCTACTACAGCAGAATCAGCAACTTTTTGCTCCACTTGAAATCAAGCAGGCAGTTCTCGATAATACTCTTACCACATTTCTGCACCACAGTAAAACTAAAACTTTAGACACGAATATATTTAGCTGCTGATTTGAAAGCTTTTAATAATTTAACGCCTTATCTTTATTGACACTAAATTGTTCTTGATTTGTTTTAACATTGTGTCGAACAATCCGAGTATGAGTGACCTTGATTCATGGAAGTGCCCAGTGTGTCTGAACATCCCAGAAGCAAAAGTATTTCGCTGTGTAAATGAGCACATCATTTGTTATCCCTGCTTGAGGGTCAACAAAACCTGTCCAAATTGCAAGGTTACTCTAGAAGGCTCGGGAAATCAAATCCGCTACACCGCCTTCGAAAAGATTTTGGACTCGATGACGTTTCCCTGTGCAAATGAGTCGCTGGGATGTAGGATTCTTTTAAAACGGGAAGAACGAAGGCGACATGCTAAAACAGCTTGTCAATTTGGGTTAGCTTTCATTTTATTTCCTCTCTTCTACAGGGATAATCCAGTGCTTATTTAAATTTAAAATGGCAACCTTTAATTTAAGAGACATCAAGACGCTTCTCTGCAAGGAAATCGGTTTCGGATCATGTCCCTTCCAATGTAACTCAACGGACATTCAATCCATTGTCGAGCATTTCCAATTGTGCCATAAATCCACAGTAATTCAATCTTCCTCTGCCACGATTCGCTACTCGAATTTCCAAAAAATACTGAATGGGCCTCACCACTTCAACTCGCTATGTTGGGTCTCCCCTGATATTAAAAAGGGTTGGTCATATACTAACCTCCGAATTCCTAATTTTGCCAATCTCCTCAAAAGCGAGTGAAACACTAACAACTTGCTCATGGGTGTGCATATTCCTGGGAAAAACTTTGGCTGACGGAAAGCAGTTTAGCATGGATGTCATGATTAATAGCTCATCCTCTAATAACATTCCATTAAAATGGTCAAGTTTTGCATACAGCTTGGATAATTGTGCCCCTTTTTTGAACACCCTTCCACACTTAATCCCTTGGCAATTACTTAATGAGAAGTATTGTGATGACGGTGACCTGTTAGTGGACTTCAAAATACAGCAGGAGGCGGTGGACTCTATAAATGCAGCAGGTACTAAAGTGGAAATGTCCATTGAAAATAAAAGAGGTACGTTTGTGAGCTTCGAGCTTGAAGTCTACTTTAAATTATTTTTCTAAATTTCTTGTGCCAATAGCCTAATGAACAATATTTTTGAATAAAAAGACAATCCCCAGTGGAAAAGGTGTGACAAGGACCACACCCAAGACGGACAAAGCGCCAAAAAGACCCAGTCACCAAATGGGACATCAGATATCATCATCACCTCCAAAAAATTTGGCGTTGGAAACATTGTTCGAAGTCTAGCGGAATTGTCTTGCTTGCGCGAGTTTGAGCTTCTACCTTTCTCCCATCCCATGTGGGAAACCATCAGGACCTACGTCAAGCAGCGGCGGCTTGCCAGAAGCGAATGTGAGAATTCACGGGATTGCAAAATCCAAGCATTTGTTGGAGTCTATTCCCAACCTATTTAGCAGTGAGAGAATGCTACTCTGGTACAAGACAACGCCAGTGTCTTGTACCAGTGTTCACAACCTGGCACAAAGGGCAGATAGATGCACAGTATTTTATGACAGGCTTGCCAAAGCATTTGCAGCCAAGCCGGAGGAGTTGCCAAAGACAAGATTGAGACAATCCATACTTTTATGCTCGGTGATACATTCATTTTATTTCCTTATATCTTCCCATTAATTTGAGGCTGAAAATAATAGTCAATTCAATTTGTAACATTTTTAGGTAACTCTGGGCACTGTTCTTGAGTCTAATAAGGGCTACAGTCATTGGTCAGAGGAGGCGAGTTGTCCAGGCGGGTTTGATTCCATTAAGGGACTAGGGCGCTACAGTCCCCTTTTCAAGGCAAATGCTAAGGATGGTCCTGATATTATTCCGTGTGGTCTTACTGTGGACGATAGACAGGAAAACCACATCTCGTTGAACTACAACGAGTACATGGTCTTTGAAAGGAGTAGAGTGAAGGTGATGTATTCGGTTGACATTGAAATTAATCCATCCTCAAAATGATGATTTTTCATTAAAAATAGCATTGAAGTTGCCATAGAAGTTTCACTAGTTTAATTAATCACAAAATAATTATTTTACTTCAACTTTCATGTAGAACTCTTGGCGACCTTGGGTATAATTTATACTAATTTATCATTCATCATTTAAATATGTACTTATCAGTAATTAATCAAGAAAAAAAGTCAGACAAGGATTCTGCTGCATGACCATACTCTTGTTTTGCTTACAAGCGACAAACAAACTGAACCACTTCAAAGGTGAGTTTGTATAATCCCAGTCACAACATTGAATGCAATTTACATGTTTGCATTCTCAGACAACAACATCAAGTGAGTACAAATTCTTCATGTCTTCAAATTAAATATTATCTGATGTCATGAACATGAACCTGAATGCAAGTCAGTCGCATTCATGATTTGTTTGCATGCTTCTTTAAACAACCCAACTTTTGATCTGCAAGGTTGTTCCAGAAAGAAGAGCAGAACAGAATGACGCTGCAAATTCATATGGCAATATTAATCGCTTCAAAACTGAGTTCGCATATATGTATATGCTACAGCTTCACAGGTAAACCTCAACAAATAAGTTGAATTCATCAAAAGTACAATTTCGGTCCACAGCATATACAAGCTTGACGAAGAATGAGTAAAAAATATGATAAAAAAGCCAGACAAGGTGATAACACATTTAGATAAGGAAGCGGATCATTAATTTCATCTGAAAGAGCCACCGAATATCGCGAAAATTTACCATAACCTCGAAGAGAATTCTTTTTTTGTTAAAATATATAATATACCTGACTAAAAAAATCCACTCATTTAACCAACACTTCAATTGTTAAATTCCTCCACAATGGACATTTTTACTCAATTCAAATGTCCAGTTTGCGAGGAAATTCCTGAAGGGAAAATTTTTCAGTGCGTGAACAAGCATGTAATATGCCTTTCCTGTCTGTCAATAAACAAATCCTGTCCATCCTGTGGAGTTTCTCTGATTACTGACGAAAATCGAACAAGGTTCACTTCGCTTGAGGCTGTGTTAGATGACCTGGACCTTCCCTGCCGGAACAAGTCATTGGGTTGTACTCAAGTGCTGAAACGAGGACAAGTGAAAGCACATGTTCAAAATGAGTGTAAATTCGGGTTAGTTAATTTAAAGTTTACTTACAGACAATTTCGAACTAATCAAATCTAAATTATTAGCAAAATTTATTTTGTAGCATTGGCGTCAAGACTTTACTCTGTCAACAAATTGGTTTTCATTCATGCCGCTTTGAATGTGACTCTGCGGACATTCCATCCATTGTTGATCATTTCAAGTCGTGCCACACAGCGACAATTGTTCAATCATCAACGGCGAGGATACGGTACTCTAACTTTGGAAAAATGTTGCATTCTCTAAAATCAGAGCGATATATTGGGGGCCCAGTAATCATCCAGAGAGTTGGCCAAGAAATAACTACATCCTTTCTTGTTCTTCCCATTTGTTCGAAAGCAAGTAAATCCTTAACAACTTGTTCATGGCTGTGCATATTCTTGGGCTCATTGTCCCAAGATGGAAAGCGGTTTAGCATGGAAGTCACAATCAGAAGCAAGGCCTTAAATACCGCCGAATTAAAATGGACAACTGCTGCGTCCTGCCTGGAAAATTTTGGTCCATTTGTGAGAAATCCGCCATACTTAATCCCGTGGTCTTTACTTAAAGAGAATTACTGCGAAAGTACGAACCTTTTGCTGGACATCAAAATACAGCAGGAAGCCGCGGGCCCTATCAAAGCTAAAGCTTCCAAGCTGGTAACTGGTGAAGTATTTGTTGACGTTGAAATGCCTGCTGACGTTACGCATGACGGTGACTCATCTTCCGATGACAATCTTGATTCCGACTCAGATTCGGACCAGGTTCCTCCACAAACTCCTTTGGAATCTGGGCCCGTTTCTGTGATAACGAGTCCAAGTGAGTTACATGCTTTAGGAACCTTTGAACCCATGGCGGAGACAGAGTCCATGTTCTACCTCATCACGCAGTACATCAAAACCAGTAGTGGGTTGCCAGACTCTCATGTCAATGTGAAGATTCATGGAATTTCTAAAATAAGGAAAGGCCTCCTTCAAAGTGTTGTTTCCAAGGCGAATTATTTTTCAGGCAACAAAACCCTTTTATGGTTCAAGACAACCCAGGGCAGTGTCAATCGCTTGGCTCAAGGAGAGAATGTATGTATTGGATTTTATGATAGGATTGCGAGGGCATTTCCTGTGAGACCGGAGAATTTGAAAAAGTCGATGCGGCAAACAATTCTTCTATGTGCGGTAAGAATCTGATAAAATCTTCAGATAATTTTATTTTTCTTCAGTTTTAAAATACTAATCATTTTTGAACAAAAAATTCAGGTTTATCTTGGAAACGTGTATCAATCTGAAGAGGGTTACAACTACTGGTCGAAACAAGTTTTACCAGAGGGATTCAATGCCGTCAAGGGTATGGGCAGGTTCGTCCCAGTTTCGACTGAAAATTTGACCGAGAACTATGTCGTTGTGCCCTGTGGCCAAACACGTGATGAGAAAATGAGTAAAACTAATCTAGAATATAATGAGTTTATGGTTTATGAAGCATGGAGAGTGAGGGTCAAGTATGCGGTTGATATTGAAATTTTTCCAAGTTAAAGTTAAATTAAAGCTGTAATGTTCACAAAACTCGTGCGGTTTTATTTTGAACACAACTACTAGTTTTGCCAAAGGAAGAAGCAATTAATTATTTATCACGAAACTTTCCAGCAGAATTCATATTCAAAATCCCAATACAGACGCAAAGCTAATTTTGTACATTTTCGTTTCGACTCGTCAGAGTGCCAAACAAATGGGAGGATGTATGTCGTAAATGCCCAAGCCAATCCGCTGGAAATTAATCCTAAAATGAATTTCTTTGCAAATCTCCAGAAATCTTCAAGAAAGACGTTTTTAGTGTTTGGGGTTGTAGCTGGTGGAGATTTTATTTCTGTTGCTTCAGCTTCCACAAGTTTATCCCCGTTTTCGGTCATTTTTTGGAAGCTGAATAATGAAGACGACATCAAATAATTTCAAATAAAATTATTCCCATTTTACAAAGGTAATAATTATTGCAATGAAACTATTACCTTTTTGTACGACGATGACCAGCGGTTGTGTTATCTTGGCGAAAACCTTAACAAAATGGCATCTTTAATTGAACAAATCGTGTCGGTTTCACATGATATGAGGTAAGGTACATTAGCAAATGATAACGCTGAGCTGATAAAAAAGTACAACTTTACCAACGATGATGTGAAAATAATGAAGGTCGGTGTTCCAATCAAGTCAACTTGCGCAGCGAAGCTGAGAAGCAAGTTGTTGAGAATGTTTGCGCCGTCTGTCAGTCCGTCAGCACGATAGCGGCCATACCGTTTGACTTTTTCAAAACCTCTCTTCGCCAATCGATACTAGAGGTCAAAAGACAGGCCAAGTTCGCAGATGGGCAAAATCCGTTAACTCTAACCACCACTTTTAACGGTCGCAAATTTTTTCAAATAGCAACATATGGCATGTGATATATCATTTGAACCGTCCTGATGGCATATATCACCATGCATAAGTGGGCTTTTGAATTTGACCTTCTAAATGTCAAAAATGTGGTTTTATAGCTTGAACCGTAACATTGTTTGATTTTTCTAAATTTGACTTTCTAAATGGTGTCCAAAATGCGCAAGTTTCCATTAAGCCCTGTTTGTCAGGTTTATTTAACATTGATGATATTCTTATAATATATCAATTTTATTCGAGGACCGCTCCCAAATTCTTGCTTTTGCAAAACATTCAATTTATTTCCTCATTAAATAATTGACATAAACTATTTTGGACTGATCTCAACATCAGCATCATACAAAACATTGCCATATCCCCTTCAAAAACAATGTATTCATTATTATGTAAAGAGGATTTCGAAAACGCTTCATTTGTGACAGTCTTCCCGCAAGGAACTATCACACTCCCATTTCCATTCGTCAGCTCTCTGTTATTTTCATTGTCCGGAGAATACCCGCCTATACTTTTGACGGTGTCGGAAACGTGTCGAAGTTTTCCTGATCCGTTCTTTCTCTAATGGCGGAAACCCCTCTTCGAATTTTCCCAACTGAAACCGAGCTCAAAAGAAGAATTTGACGGAATGGTTTGTGGATGTCAGGGAGTTCTTCTACGGCCAGAGCGCGGACGTATCTATCGTAAAATGCTGCACATCCACCCAGGCCTTACTCGATTGATCCAGATCCAACAGAGCCCAGAGAAATTTTCGACCAGAGGAGGATCTCGCACGGAGTGGTCGAAGAAATCGATTTAATTGGGGATCTTTTTTGAGCATTAGTCGAGTGCTTGGAAAATACGTTGATAAGTCGTGCACGTCGGCTAAGCCTACCCATCGCGGATTTGAGATTGGTAGTCTTGTGAGTAACATATTAAATTAACATTCTTCAAGGAAATGTAGTGTCTGATGTCGTTTATGACCGAGTTTCATAAATCATTTAATCTCCATAAATCACACACTTCACTCCAGTGTAGCAAGCGCGCAATTTTTCTGTTGTTGGCCTGGCCCAGTTCATTTCTCTCATCTTCCTTTCGGAATTCATAAAAGTCGAAACTGCCCGACGCGATTCAGTGAAAGTACTCTAAACAGCATGGCAAACTACTCAATCTTATTTGGGAGCACTGCAAGCGCGTCTCTTCTCACAACTCCTTTTCATCTGAGCTACACGGCTGGAGTGGAGTGGAGACAGTGGAGAGTTGAATTTGCTTCCGCGTTGCGCATGCTATATATTGTCAACGTGGTTGTGCCCTGAACTGAAGTGTGGAGAATTGAGCTACCCCTTGTCTCCACTCTTTCATTCAACCTTCACCGGACTGGCCTGGAAGACTGACCGGATGAAAGAGCTGTGGACTGTTGAGCTGATCTGCCCTTGAACTGGCCTGGCCTTGTCCTAGTTTGCAACACTTAAAAGGGAGAGCAAGGATAATGGAAGTCAAGCTTCCTGGATAGATTTCACATGAACAATTGTTTACCTCCTTCCTCCTTCCACAACTGATAAATACCGTGAAAGAAGACGAAATAGGAACAATTTTTCGTGGAGCTCAAGGCAGTCAGTTAGCAGTTTGGCGGAGAGTGTCCGTTGGAAGAAAAGCACCGAATTGAACTCAATTTCCAACCGTGTCAAAAGTAGGTCCCGAATAAGTCTCCGTAGAACAGTAATAATTGGAGAAACATGATCAAGTTTTTGTTTTTGTGCTCCTTCTTCACTGCAGCCTTTGCTGGCAAAGTGTACAAAGATGTTTTCTCTCGTAAGTCGTGATATCTTCTGAAGCTCTCACAAATCTCAATTTTAAATCAAAACACATGAGTTTTGCATCTTCTCTGATTCGTATTTGTAGACGATGTAATGTTCACCGACGCCAACGAGATAAAGCTCGTGGATGACATCTTGTATGAGGTGCACGGGAAGGTAAGATGACAATTTATCAAATTCAAAAATATCGATCTGCGTGGCTATGCACGTGTACCTTCAATTTGGCAGTCCAGTTTTAGTACATATAAATTCCCTGTTTACTTTTGTGAGCTCAGATGATCCCCATTAAAGTCGAAGGTAAAGAACGAAGTGCAGTTGATGTAATCTACAATAACAAACTTCAAGAGGTTGCGTTTCCCGAGAAGCGTGATTATATTGACTACATGAAGGAGTACATGGTAAGAATTGTGGAGAAACTCAGGAAAGACAGCCCGGACGAAATTGACGTTTTTGGGAAGAACATTCGCAATGTCATCAAAGAATTTGTGGGCAGATATGAGAACTTGAGGTTCTTCACAGGTTATTGCCCGCTTGAATGACGAGTCCTTATAATTTATTCTCACGCAGTCAAATGTCGTGAATTGCAAAAATGAACCATATTCTTTCCTTGATTCGTTTTTAGGAGAATCTGAGGACACCGATGCAATGATTGCCGTACAAGAATATAAGGATCCCGTTGATGGAGAACAAAATAGACCAGTCCTGTATTTTTTTAAGCATGGCTTAGAAGAGGTGATCGTATGATCTGGAATGGTAATGCTCATTTTTCAAGATGAAATTGTTAAACTGTTAAACTGAATTATGAATAAAGCAATGGAGATGACGTTGGAATTTGAGATCTGCAGGAATTGTGACTAGAGTATTGTTACCTGAATACTTATTTATCCTGGATTTGGCATGCAGAGGAGTATGTTAAAATGGAGGTATGGAAAGCATGACAGCAATAAACTCAAATATAATATTCAGTTCCAGCACTGACGATGAGTGTGAGGATCACGAATTCTTCACACATCCACGTTTTATCTTTTAACATGTGGGCATTTTCACATTTTTCACCTGGACGATAAATACTTTTGAGGAGATTCTCTTACCAAGCATTTTAGCACGAAGTCACAGCATACTTTCAACTCCTCCCATCTCATTGGAGAGTCAACGAGTGTCTAGCACTCCATTTTCGGAATCACGAGAATATCTTTCACGCATGGCTTCTATGCCAGCATTCTGTAGGCAGTTTGGATTTTCTTGAGCACACACCCAAACTAACCAAGCTTTAGTTTTCTTTTCATACATGAACACTTGTCAAGTGTGGTGGACACCACCAAGATGGAGGTCGTGTGAAATATTCAACTGACAAAACTGGCAAGGAGAATCGTGTTTTGAACATCACAGATCTCAAGTGCAAAATAATAACTTCGCTGTTATCGAGGTCAATTAAAGTGAACCTTGAAATGCCTTCCAATAACTTTCACTTTATCTCCCCTCTGGATTTGAGGATGAAGAATTGTTGAGATGTGAAAGTTGAAATATTTTAAATATCTAAAAAAATTAAACCTTTAGAAAATCCTATATTATTTTTTTCGTAGAATGTTCAATCCATAGTTTCAAGCACCACGTTAGATTCCAGGAATTTACTGGCGAACAAGGAGAACATTTTCGTCAAAAACCTGTGCTGTGAACATCTCTCTGAAATATGAATCCTGGCTTTTCAACCAAGATTTCGCATGTGTACATAGTTGGTGGTGAAGCGAAACTTAACAAAATAGATCTCTTCAAGTACGCCTTCAAAATGTTCAGAGAGCACAGAATGAAAGTAAAATGTGTGAAATTATTTTGCTTGAAAAATAAAACGCCGAAAATAATTTTGCTTAAGTTTCCCATGGTATTTTTACTAAATAGCTGAGAGCATTTGTGGCATTTAATCATTTTGTGTGTGTTTATATTTGAAAGTTAGAAAACGAACATGAACAAATTGTATTTATCCTTGATTTGGCATACATGCACTACCACAACCACAAGTGGCATACGAAATGACAATAATATATTCACTCGTGCCGGGGGGAAACCAGCAGAACACACCTCTACAAGAAAACTCAAACAAAATGATGAGAAAAACAAACTTTTTTCAGTTGAACAATATGAAATGAGAAGAGCTCGGCGTTGTAGACTGGTGGCTTTGATGATCAAATGCCTACCTAGCAGCCGTGTGTTCAAACCTCAGTTCACTCAGCTCGAACAAAAAATCATTTGTGTATGGCATTCAACTCCTATTCTTATTAGAGTCTTATTCCATCTCGTTTACAGCAGACAAACGTCTCATTCTCAATCTAAAACACTTCCTTTCATATATCAATGTTGTTCAGTCTCATTCATTCATTTACCCAACATTCTTTCTTTCCTTTCAAGTGTGCAGAGAGGTTTAGTCAAAATACGGAGAATGCGTGCGGACTGGCCACCTTTGGTCTATGAGGCAAGTAAGCTTGCCAATGATTCTCTCTGTATTCATTCTCGACTCTCCTACAGAGATACCAACTATTCCATAATTAGTATCTCATTAGAATAAATACGTCGCCGTACACAATGTATATGAGAGAGTCTGTAATAACCTCTAAAAGGTTCAATGGCTGTGGCAGTATCAGTGGCAGTGATACCTGTTCCTTCTCAAAAATACATACATACATACATGAAATGAGAAAAGCTATTTTCAAAATTTGTGACATGACTTGGTCTTGAACTGAGCACGGAAGGTCGAGAATTGGGCTGTGAAGGAGGGAATAAACTTGATGTTGATGCCAAACCCGAAAGTTGGTTTAAGTTTTGGAAGTAAACATATAAAATCTCCACTTTAACCAGAAAGAATATCATAATACATTGTAACGTAAAATAATGGTTAGCTTTGACGTATTATGTAAGACGAAAGTTCCAGATCAGTTAGATAGTACTGTTATTTTGGTCAAATCCCTCACTCGGATATTTGCATACATTTTTGTTTATCTTTGATTTGTTTATGTGTCAATGAGTATATAAAAGTGGGACAGAAATAAACCCAAGAAGAGTTACGTTTTTGCTTCCACCCAAATCACTTGCCTACTGAACTCTGAAAACTGCGACCTATCTAAAGATCTACATATGGATGGGAACATGCGCTTTTCTCTGCATCTCATGCATCTACACAATATCATCATTTTATTTTTTATTCCAAGTTTGTAGCAGGAGTAGGATTTGAATTGTTTCTTGGGTTCAAACTTGCTGCCATTTCGGGAACATAAATTTGAGCAATTTATGTACAACAAATTCGGAATTGTAATATGTTTAAAGTTTAATAATATTCGTGCTAAAATAAAATGTATACTTATGGTAACTGCAATGCCATTTGTTTCCTGTATTGCTTAAAAAGGTGGTGGTGTACATACCCATCAAGAGAAATAATATCAAACAGAATTCCGTATGAGCACAAGGGACAATCGCAAGAGATAAAAAGTTAGATTTACGAATTTGCAGGGAGATTTACTCTTCATGTTGGACTCTTGATCATTATTAAAATCAGACAGGATAAATTAAGTAGAAACAAGTCATTGTGTACATCATTTCATTTCATATATCTTTGCATCCCGTATCTACTTATAATAAATAAACCATTGTAACGTTATAAAACAAGTATTGGTAGATTTCGACCCATTGAACAAATCACCGAAAACAGAATTGAAAAATTCCTTTCTGGTCGAGAGTTAATGTGGCT
>JAQFZW010002502.1:0-16968 GCA_034687055.1 Heteromurus nitidus | reverse complement strand
CCTTTTGCCAAAAAAATAGATGATATATATATTCATTCATATACTCTATCCGAGCGAACATTTACAAAAGCTTGTTAGCTCCGAGATTAAGATAATGTTGAAAGAGGAAATGATTCACGTACATGTGAAACATAGAGAGGAATTAATGTAGTTTTGAGAGAAGACCAGGTATGACTTATTCACTCACTCACTACTTCCACCAGCAAAAATAAGTTTAACAGTAAAGTATTATATTTTATATTTTGGAAGAGGTGTGCGCAAACTTTTTTTTTCACCACAGTCAAGAAACTATTGTTTCATCAGTGCTGCTCTTGTGTTCACACACACAAAACCCCCAACTGAAATTCCATGAATTGAATACTGCACCACACACACACACAGACACACGGTGTGCATTTCTCGCACATATATTACATTCATTCACATATTCATACAATATCGAACTCTCTAATCAAGATCCCTTATCTTTTCATACTCTTCTTTCTTCAGAATAGTTTTTTTGAGTTATATATTCAATCGTCAGACGGTGAGCACAAAACGGACAAAAATATTGTTGTTGACTGTTGTGCACCAAACCAAACACATTGAGTTTGAAATTTGAGAGTCTTCTTCTCATTCTCATAATGAACAAAAATAAACACAAGAAATACAATTTCCTCCGTAAAGTATCATTCATCATTTTTATTTTTTTTGTAACTTGATGAATTGAGTCTTAGGTAAAAACATAAGCTTTTACTTTGCCATTTTTTTTGCAACTATCCAGATAGAGTTTTAGTTTTCTTTTAGGAAACTCATCATAAAAGTTAGGTTCTTTTCGTTCCTCAACATTCAACATTACATCACGTCCGCATGGTTAGTTAGTCTGAAGAATAGGTGTGTAGATTTTTCTCTCTCGGGAATTGCACGATGAGTTCCAAATCACTGACTTTTACGGCAGATATACACAGACTCTCGGCTGTGGTGCTGGTGACTCGCCGGTGTATTTTGAGAAGATTGAAAATTGCTCCTTAAAAAATTTCCTAATTCTTGAAATTGAAGAAAATATTTCCTTTCCGAGTTCGTTTCACTCTACGCGAGTTGTAAGAAAATATGCGCGTGTGTAGCTTCATCATTTTGTTGGAACTTTTCTTTCATTTGTTTCGAGGGAATTCTGCGAAGCATACGTTGCGTAAATATCTAATCGTAATCATTGTGCCATCGTCAGTTATCCGGAAAAGAATGGATCCACTTTGAAAAACTGTATTTGTCCGAACTCAGGGAAATTGGAGGTGAAGAAAACTGGTTGTGTTTTTTGGGGGAAATTAGGGAATTAGTGTTTCGAGAGTCGGCTTTCGCGAAGAAGGGGAAAAATTAGTGAATATAATTATAGGGCGAAGGTTGAGAGAGAGGAAAGTGTTTAACAAGACAGATGGGGAGCTTGAGTGAGAATTATAATTTCGTAATTGTTGACTCCACTCACTGATACTGATTAGAATGAATCCAGACATCTTCATCTGCCAACTTTGCTCTGGGAAAGAGAGAATTCTTCCTTTAATTGCCTTTTATATCGTGTTACTTACGTTTATCATCTTGGGTTTGTGGGGAATATGATAAACGTTGACTTATATTTCAGTACAAAAAATTTATTGTTTTATTTTTCTCGTATGTTTCCTTCTGCGAAGATGAAATCGGAAATGGTTAAAAATTCGCATGCTTTTATAATGATGAATTAAGGTGGATAGAGAACAATTGGAAACACTTGTTCCAAGCTGTGCGCATAATCATGACAAATGATGATATATAAACAATATGGATGATGTTGGTCAATTTCATTCATTAAACACGGTTGGCCAGTCAAGTAACCTCGGAGAGGTAGAGTGTGTTTGCCGTATGCTCCCTCCAAAAATAGAGAAAAAGACCAGCAAGTTACTCGTGCGTCACAATTCCCAGTTCGTGATTCATTTGCAGTTTTTTACAGTTACTTGTGAACCGCACCAAATAAGTTTCTGAGAAATTTGAGTCAAAAAATATTTTTTTTTGAAAACGAAACTTGCAATTCATTTCAAAATCCGGGTTAAGGTAATTGACTAGGGAAAATTAGGAACTCTGTAGTCATCTAATTTACAATAAATTCACAAAAAACGACTGCTGTCGAGCTGTTGTATGATGAATTTTCACATTTGGCAAATGGCAAATATTGTAATTGTGAAAAGATCTGAGAAGCCATGGTATGTTACATTGAGAGAGATAGAGAGACAGTAAAGAATCGTTATAGTCGTTAGCTGCTGTATAAGGACGTAATGATTATTATTTTAGTGGTTCTCTCACAAAACATCCAGCTTTTTGCAGTTTACACAAGTTTTTCTTTCGTAAGCAGGGCAATGGCAGAAGAAGAAGAAAAAAAACTAATTAACTCACAATCAGTTCACTCCACTCTGACTGAAACGGGAGGTCAACCCAAAGACATAAAAATATGTGCATAAGTCTGCATTCTTATTAGAATTGCAAATCGTTTTCACAGAAAAAAACTAAAATGACTAATTCTAAATATTTCTGTTTTAAAAAATCCAAGACCCTACCTGAATTGCAGATTTGAGCCGGCATATATTTATGTACATCTCTCTCTCTCCTTATCCTTAACACCTGCTCCCTTGGATTGGAGTCTTGCAAAATAAAAAATCCACTTTTTATCGGCTCCTTGTATCATCTCTCTTGTAACCAGTAGACACGCAAGACACTTGTACAAAAATTCCTGTGAAATGTGCGGAAACGTCTTCATTCTCCTCGGCCATGATGACTTTGGTGTGGTTGGCTTGTCATGGGTTACGTGTTTGATTAAAAATAGGAGAGAATCCATCCATCCAGAGTTGTGAGGAGATAAAATGATGTTGGATTTTGAAATTGAATGCAGTCATCCACACTCCTCCACACGTACAACATGCATATAGAGCTCGCATTCCTTCAAGAAAAAATTGAAAGAGATGATTGTAATCATGTTTATTCCATTTCCATATCACAACGAAAGATAGATATATTATTTAAAGCTCTAAGGTACATTTCCCCCTTCTACTCCTTTTATTGCATTTAATTGTGTGTGTGCTGCTCATCTCCCACTTCCATTCTCTTGAACGAGGAGACGAGATCAATCAGTAGAAAAAGTAAACTAATCGTTGCATGACGGTGAACGGGTGTGTACACTGTACACTATACACTCTCAATACTTATTACAGAGAGGAGAAATATCTGTCGAAAAAATCAAGCCAGATCAAAGCCGAAGATTGTTGTGGATCTCTCTCTCTCTGAGAACTAGAAATGGTCCAGAGTAAAAAGCATTTTCACGTTTTTTTAATGTTTCTCATATCTCGCCAAGTACTGGATGATGGATGATTTTACAAATTTATGGTATCGTTAGTTTACCAATTAGAAATGTGATTAGCAAAAGTGTTGATTCAGAGTGAGAAAGGGTATGGAAAAGCATATATATAACATGTGCGTGTGGATATTGTATTTTTTTGTCTCGTGTAAATTACAAGTTTCCACCCCGATATGATAATGTCGAAGCAAACGTTGATTAGACAAGAGAAATAAAAATTGCTAATTGGTATTAGTGAAAAGTAGACGAGAAGTAGCTAGTCCCGGATTAGAACTAGTCTAGACGGTTTACGTAAAAAAAGAAAGGCTTGGAGAGGTTAATGGCTTAATTTATGGAGGTTGATAGGTATTTACTCTAAATGCATATCTAATACTTATGCTAATGGCAGCCATTCTCTGTCTCAGCCATATAAAAATGCTCTTGTTAAAAATTAGGTACTAGTTTTATTTGAACTTTATTACAATACGGGTTGACCCATTTAATTTATATAAAAAATAAATCTCATTGTTCTTAAGAAACAAAAAGGATACGATCGGATTTGTATGGCTGAATCTTTTCAAAGAATTCAAATTCAACTAAACTCATGTCTATACTCTGTTGGTTGAATGCTCTCAACTTTTTAGAGTGACGTGGAGCTGACTCGACGGGACATCTAGTCTTCTCCCTTCCCAGTCGGAGGAAACGAGAGGAGAAGAGAGGAGCAGCAACTTCCACTACCAAGTTCCAACTCATATCCTTCCGCGGTTCTGCAACAGAGTGGCGTTACCATCCACTTTCTCTTTGTGCGGAGACACCCTCATTCCAGGAGAAAAGCTGAAGCTGCTGGAGAAAAAATGAAGAGCAAAAGGTAATGGAGGAGAACAAATGGGAATGGAACTGAAGTTGAAACTCGACTACTTACGTTTTTTTTCTCTGGAAAACACAAAGTACGAGCGATTTTCCCACGAGGCCGATTACCTTTAAAAGAAGGTCGGTGGGACTTTTGCCCGTATTCACGTGTTTTACAATCATCAAAAAAAGCAAGCTGGTCGTTCCTCGACGAAACTCGAGAGAAGAAAAAACTAAATATCCTGAAGGTTTCCATACGCCAAAATGCCAAGCCACATCATCATTTCAGACAATATGGTAAGCTTAATTCGTACAGCGGAGGCAAATACTTAAGCTCTTCTCCAACTTGTCGACATGATTCTCTTGTTTAAAAATTAAATTTCAACATTAATCACGTCTGGTGACTAAGCTTTTTCCTAAAGCTCCTCTCTTTTGCACAAATGCTTCTCTCTTGTCCCCTTTTATTTCAGCGTGGTCCGTTATGTCGTCGTGCAACATATGCCTCTGCCTTCTTCGTCTTTCCTTGAGAAATGAAAAGTCATCGTCATCAATTTTCACAAAAAAACAGAGAGCCGAGAAGGAATATAAAGAGAATGTGAAGTTTGAACTGGAGCAAAACAGTTTGCTTCGTCAAACAGTTGAACTCTGAAAGTTTAACATATCAAAAATATATACGTATGTATATTCTCTTCAGTAAACTTATCAACGGGAGCTGAACGCTGTGTGTGACTCACAACTTCCACAAGCAGCGAGTCATTACGAAGAGTAAACTTTGGCAAATGATGTTATTCATTCCTCTTTCCCTCTCTCCATTTGCTCTCTTCCATTTGATAATTTTGTTGGTGTAAAAACAGAGTGAAAGGCTGAGTAACATAAACACTGAGGAGACAAGTTTTTTTATACAAGTTTACTGACTCATGGACACATAGTTTCATTTTTACAAAACCTTTTTGGGAGCATAACCAAGTCACAAGTGTACAACATTTAAAAAGGGACAATTTTTCCTTTCGTGCAAGTTGAAGACTCCCTCTGGCCACTGCAGCGAAATCATTAATATCATCATAATTTATCAAAATCAGTGAGTGAGGACCCGAGTTGCGGAAGTATTTTTCTCTCTTGTGCGTCTTGATCCTGAAACATGAAAGTTGCATAAAACTCTCTCTTGACATTCTAATCCCGTGTTCATCAATATTTTACCATTGCATGAGTCCTCTCCAGTTTCCCTTCCTTCGTTCCAGCAAAAATAAACCCTACCTTTTATTCTCCACGTTTAATCTCCACCCTTGGGGAAACAAAACAAAGGAAGAGAATTTTCTATTTTTCTCTTGAACGTGTCGGGATGCGATGTAAAAGTATAAAAAATGTAGGTTACACGTCACACCCAACCTATTCCCATCATGTGTGATGTACGCAATGGGTGTTATATATATTTTTTTGCAAAAAAAAAAACCGTCCAAAAATATATACTCGATGCAAACATTATCATTATCATATAACTCGCATAGTCCAGTCCAGCTCCAAAAACCGAAAAGACATGGCGAAAAACTGGATTCATGTAGCTTTCATGCAGAAAACATTGTTTTTATTTCGTCCGCTGAGTCATAATAATAATGTGTCATCATCATCTTCTTCAGCCTTCACATTTCGCATGCCATTGCTGCCATATCGTATGGCTTTGGGGTTATTACGCGATCCCCCTTCTTCATAATAATAATACGAACGCTATATCGCATCGCAAAAAGTGTGACTGCAATATATTATGCATGTGTTCCTGTCCATGTCTTCTCCAGCTTGTCCAGCCGGTCTTATTGTCCATAAGAATGACAAACATCCCATATTATCTCACTGTAAAAACAAGACAACTTCTTTTTTGATTGTCATCCCATTTAACGCAATTTTCGTGCCATTTTTCATGTTTCTCCTCTTCGAAACCACTTCCCGCATGGTATATTTTTTTGTGCAGACGCAGGCGGAGGCAGCTGGAAATCCCGTAAAGTGCATTATTCTCCATTCTCCATTCAACGATTGACGAAGAAAACATACAACTTCTTTTTGCGATATCATATGTCTTGTTGAAGAGCTGGTTATGCTCAGACAAGAAATCCCGTGGATAAATGAGCGTGTGTTTCTATTTACTCAACTCGTCTCATCGTGAACACAATGGATTTTGATGAAGACATGCGTAACGTGTAATTTTTAATCACTCCTTTTATCTGATGCTAAAAAAAGAGTATCATGGAGGCTTCTCTCCTCGAGAGTTATTTGTTTGCACCCGTTCTCCAGAGCTTGTTTTTCTTCTCTCTCTCTCTGGATGAGGATGATTGGAGCATGTGTTTACTCACTTGGCACTCGCCCGCACATGGAAAAACTTGGAGAGAAAAAGTGGAATTACCTGAACACAATCTTAGCATTTAGAAAGGATATATGTATTGATGCATTTTCCCATTTTGTCTCTCTCTCTCTCTCTCCTCTGCTCGTTCTTCCAAGGCAAGTTAGCGCGTAATATATCAACCTCTCTCGAGAATCATTCTCATTACATTAGATCCCTCTGGTGCACACGTAGCAACGTTTACTTCGCATTCACATTAAGCATTAATGACAACACAGGAGAAGGCAGAGGGCTATAATGGCTGGATGGAAGAAAAATCCTATAATCCAGTTGCTACTTGAAATCGCGAAAGAAAATGAGCTTCCTTATCCTTTTCGAGCTATGGACACTGGAGTTGTTGGATATACAATTTGTGGACTGGACGGTCTCGGCGAGCGAAGATTCGTATGAAACAAGATGTTGTATAAATAGACATTTAAGGTGAATGATGATGGCAAAGAGCAAAGCCACACTTTCTGTACTACCAAAATGTATTTATACACAGAGAGAATTTTTTTTCAGCAGAGGGGTTTCCCCTCTCGTTAATAATTGACAACGCATGTCTTTTCTTGGCTTTCCACTCTCGTGTTTTCGTCTACTTCACTTGTTCTGTGTCCACTCTGTGGATATATAACTTTTTGCTTTAAAGGGAAAAAATATGCTATCAATCCGTACGAGTGCATAGTGCATAATAATAATACTACAACAACTACACGCATAACCCTAAAGAGTTTTTTTTATGGGTGCGCATTCCATTCCATGAGGGTTTTTTGATATGATGCGCTTCTCTCTCGTGACAGGTTATTCCAGTTGTAATGAAGCGTGGTTTGTGTGTGTGTGTATGTGGCTGACTACTGCACTTCTTTTTAAGCGAAAAATTTATGCACAGCACCTTTATTACTTCATAGTCAAGTTGAGAAGATCCATTATTGTGGGGCACCCATTTCTGCACATATAAGTAACTTGGAGCATATATACGTTTTTTATGAAGCACACAGGTTCATTCATTGAGAAAAAGAATTGAGTAGGTTGCTGTTCTTGTGTCTGTGTCACACTTTATATAGTCATCATGATCATCATCTGCACAAGTATGGGGCACGAATGCCACATGAGTTCATGAGCAAAAATAAAACGTGCAAACATCATATGATGATGATCTGCCTTCCTTGTTTCCTTTAGGTATGACATGATCACAATATCAAAGCTCAAAACTCTCCGCAGCTTCTTTTTACACACACACGTTTTGTGGGCTCGCTAAACATCTTATTTAATCAAAAGTATTTTCAGGGAATTCCTTTCAGCTGAGAGCTCACTCACGAGGCTTTTCCAACCCATCAACTAATTTGAAAGGGATATAAAAATTTGCAAGTATTTACACAGAGACACGGTCACCGTAACTAAAAAATGTATATGTTTTGTATGTGTGTGTGGATGTTTGGAAATATGCTAATGATTGCTAATGAGCAGAGATTACAAGAAAAAAGAAAAAAGAAGAAGAAGAGGACAAGCGGAAAACTGTTATCAACCGTTAATCCTCGGCGAGAGTGAAATTGATGTGGATTGCATTTTTACATGTGTGCATCGTGGTCGAATATTATGTCACGCTTTCAATGTTCGCTTGTGTTTTCCCAACTTTACCCAAATCCAGAAATCCGTGTTGCAATATTTATGCATTTTCCCAAATAATTTTGCAACAACAACAGTTGTGATTTTTTTCCCGAACATCTTTAGTTGAGACAATATGTACTTTGGTGTCCATGAAATATACACTCGTGTCTCATTCTCATGTCATTTTTATTGACTATAATGTGTCTCCACTGGAATTCCAGGTTTATTACGAGAGGATGTCAAGTCTAAGTGAAGTAATGGAATATAGTGCGGAATTGACATTTTACTACAAAAAATATATCTGTTTTGTATATGGGCAAGATTGGTTGGAGAAATATGCACACGTGTGTGTGTATGTTGACCATCATTCTCGTTAACTGATTTATAGAGCGAGAAAATTTCATGAGCTCCTTTCATCTAAAAATGGGGAATGATGATGATGAGATATGCTCATCATTTTTTCTCGTCTCCTTTTTCCTCTCTCTCCGTCACTCTCAAGATTTCCTTTTGGGCTCCTTTTATGCATTCGAGAGAGTGGTGGAGAGTGTGTATATTTATATGCTTTTTCGAGATTTTCACGACCTTTTTTTATTGTGGTGTTGTACAAGCCGTAAAAATAGTTGGTGGTTTTTGTTTTGTCGATTCGAGATTGACTATTGCACTTTGCAAACACGTATTATGATATATCCGTTTCGGCTTTGTTTGCAGACGAAGATTGTAATTTTTATGAGATGACGGTGTGGTGCGGTGAGTAATGCTCAAATCGATATTGTGTGAATGAATGAATGAATGTGTGTGTGTGTGGAGTGGAGGAGGTGAGGTGAGTTTCAGTATATTTTTTTTCTTTTATTATAACTATTATTCACGGAGTATTTTTTTACGTTTCCTTGTCCCGATTCCGGCAACGAAATAAATGTTTAGTTTGTGAGTATGAGCGTGAAGGAAAACTGCATAGCCAGAGGGTGTAGTACTTACTCATATGCACTTTTGTAACTTTTTTGAGTGGGTTTTAGGTAATCCAAAGTGTCGTTTTGGTTCTCTCTCTCTCTCTCTCTCTCTCTCTCTCTTGTTGCTGGCCTGAGAATGAATGAAAAAGGAAAATTGTTATGTTATTTTTATGCTGTCTGTCATGTCAACGTTTTTTTCTCTCGCTCGGCAAGAAGAAAAAAGGTAGCGTGGGACTAGCCCACATGTTGCACTGTGCAGAAAAAAAAGAAACGCAAAGTTGTGTGCAAATGACACATCCTGATGATATGGTGATTATCCATTCTGACATGGCCACTATTGTCAGAGTGTAGGTGGCTGGAAAATTGATGAAAAATGTATACTCTCTCGGCTTTTTTCTTCGCTCTCTTCCTTTAGCCGAAATACAAAAAAAATGTTGCTTGCTTCAGAGATGAAGATATTTATTTTTAAAAAACATTTTCATACGATAGTACGGTACTGGTCTTTGTTGTGATAAAATCATGTACGAAAAAGATACAAAGATTTTGAAGAGTGGACAAATGCAAAATATATTCTAGATCCGCAATGTGTACATGAGTTTTTTTTGCCGTTTTTTGCCTACATTTACCTCTACGTCTTTGTAGATCATAATTTTGGACGAGTTAATACCAATATTTCTTTTTACTCGCAGTCGCTTTGAATGAGCGTAACCTTCATTTCAATCCTTTTAAATCAACGACGTTCTGATATATTTTTGTAGGAGACTTTTAGAATAAAATATATTTCTATTATTTTTTAAAAGACAACTACTCCTTTTTTTATTGAAACAAAAATCATTTCTTCAACGTCAACTGGGTGGAAGTGTTTCACAAATGTGGATCACAAGGTTTCCATAAAACTGTCAGCATCCTCTTGAGCAGAAGATATTACGAAAGTATACATGGACTAAACTAAATCCTAGAATGGATTCTACAAAAAAAAACAACACAAACATAATATTACATCACGCAAAACTAGCAAACACCAACTCTTCTCTTCTGCTCAAAGAAAATTGTCTTCATATCATCGGCAACTGCAGTCAACTGCAGTGCACCACAATGAAACCAAGACAATCATATAATATGTATTTATTATATGAATACTTTCGAGATGACGTGTTCTCGCATCAGATCCGACTGAGCTGGTGTCTTGTTCGTATGTGTGTGACTTTGTCTCTTGAGCATGTATCCTCCTTCTCTCCAAACCATCATCGTAAATGGAGAAGAAACATTGTGAGTTGAGGTAACCTTCAAACTGTTAGCGTCTCTCTCTCTCTCTCTCTCATACACACAATCTTCTTCTTCTTTCTTAGCGGGCCTCTAGTATAAAAGAGTTATGCAAAACTTACTGCCAGACAATAAATGCTCACTGGTTTTTTCTCTTTTGCTCTAGACAACTTTTGTAAGGGAGAATTGCGCGACAGTTAGATTTTTATGAGGAGTGTGCATGCAGTCTACAGACGCGAGCTTCGCATAATCTTTTTTTAGTTTTGCTCTGTCTCAATTACTTCCTACAAGAATGGGAATTCCGAGGAGATAAGACGACGAAAAAAAGTCGCCCATCTTTATTGAAAAACTAGTTCGAGCATGCAAGATGTAAGTATATGACATGAGCCACTTGCTAAATGAGAATGGTGATACTTGAGAATCCTTTTTTATTGACATTTTAGTGATGAAGTTGGTGTGCATCTGATAAACGTGATTGTAAATTGTGACATAACCTTATTACATCAAGATCATATACACACACTTGCCTTTTGTTGTCTTTGTATTTTCAAAAGTAATTCCCTTGATCTACTTTACAGATTTGGCCTTCATCATAATATTTAAAAAAAATATATATATCAGAGTTGTAGAACAAATGCTCATATTTTTTCCTAATTTTTCAACAATATTCTTTTACAGGCAATAACTTCGAGAGCCAAAAGTGAAATTCTCTTCAGGTTAACAAAAAAAATTGTCGGAAAATGACGCTGTAATAATGAATAATGAACTTTTTTTTAGAGGAGTACTTCAAGTCAAGTATGGAAGCATGTGTGTGTACTTGACTCACTGTGATTTCCATGATTTCGACGTAATGCACATGCCATGTATTTCGCAAATTATCTCGTACTTTTCTTTGCACTTGACTTGCTCCCGTGAAGAATATCCAGATTGTTCTTAGTGACTTAGTTTTTTCTTGCTCTCTTTCCATTCCACCAAGTTCATGAATTATACGCGACATTCTTTTCTCCAACCCATAAAGAACTCCCGAGGACACAACCTTTTGACAGAGGAGAACTCGGAAAAGGTGAAAGAGCAAAAGGGAAAATCTCTTCTCAATTCTCTCTCTCTCTTCTCTCACTTTGCCTTTGGTAGCCTACAACAAATTACTCGAGCAAGGGAGAGAGAAGAAGAAAAACTTTCCAAAAAGAAGAAATATGTTCCTCCTCAAGTGAAAGAAGAAGAATTTCCCCCATATTTTTTCACGTTTCACTTGAGACAACAATAATTTCGAATAATATTTAATGATGCAAAAGTGTTGAAATGGAGAAGAAAATGGGGAATTTTTTTGGAGGAAAACAGGATATTATGAAATTATGTTTCCTCACGCTCCACCAACAAATTTCTCCATCCCACACACACACACACACTCACATCCCATGCATGAATATTGAATTGACTTGGAGGCATTAATTTATTGCACGAAATGCTCCATTTAAGTAAGATAGTGTAATACCCCATGAGAAAGATGATAAGTGGGATTTGCCAACTAAATATCGACTTTAGAGGCCTCAAGCATTAAGCTACATAACCAGAGAAACTTTATATATCTTTAACTATATACTTAGCATAAAATTCCATTTTTCTCTCCTAGTTCCCTTTTTTCCTAACGTGAGCTCAGGAAAAAGCTCTTCTTCTTCTTCTTCTGCTTTCTCTCCTCACAGCTCCACTCAACTTGGCCAGTCTGTTCCGTGCTTGGTTGCCATCATCATCCAAACACTCTCGCAAGAAGCATGCACTAACGAAAGGAAGCATGAAAAAAGTAAGTTGGACAGGAAGCTCAGAGAGAAGAGGAAAAAAATATATTTTTTCCTCTCTCTCTTCTTATTCTCGACGAGAAATAAAATATGATGTACATACCTCAGGAAAGTAACTTATTTTGAAAGGAAAATTTTTTCTTCCTAAAAGTTATCATGAAAAGAATGTCAGTATGAGAATATATTTATGCATATGTGCTCCTCCCTCACAGTCCACATATTACATTACTTACATACGTTCTCCAGAAACTCTCTCTCTCTCTCACACAAGTTTTTATGAAGGAAGGCCATTAACTTTAGCAAGTGTATCGCTTATCCGGGGGAAAAGAGCATGCTCGTCCCTCTATATACCCTATCTTCATTTCTGAAGGAAGAGAAGGAGAAAAAAGACACACAGAAAGAGAAATGCACACCCAAGTCGACGGCCGAACTCGGAAAAAACCTCTTAAACACACTCTCTCGTCCTCTATACATATTCCTTGTCTGCATCTCTTTTTCCACTCTGAAAAAGAAGGAGAGAAAAAAATCCAGTCCAGACTCCAGATGAGAAGTACAGAAGACGAAGACGAAGAAAACATTTTATTCACAGCGTGCGAGCATGTTCCACCTACATTCGCAGAGTGTGTGAGTGTGTCGTGTCTCTTGTATAAGCACCTGTTTATCCACATCTACATGCACACACACTCGGCCGATAACGCTATTTTCACGCTATTCACTTTCACTCTTCCCTCCAACCAACTCTCCACATTTTCTCCCAAAAAAGCAAGAAAAAGTTTTTGTGTGTGTGTGTGTGTGCCAGGAACGTGGTTGCACTAACCAAAGGAAGCCTTTCAGATTGCACTGAAAAAAAAATCCTTGGCCACACATATGTTAATTTCCATGTGGAGCACATAATGTGTTTTTCTTTCAGGAGGGAAAATGCGTGTGCGTGTTTTGCTTGATGAAAAATTATAAAATGCATTATTTGAGGTAAAAGTAGGTGTATATTATATATGCTTCATTTGAGCGAGTGCACACCTTTTAGGCTTCCTTTTCTCAATGAAATCCCTTTTTCTTTTTTGCACACTTACAGACATTTTCCTCAGAATGGGATCTCTCTTGTGCAATTTTGTGGAAAACGAAGCGCACATTCATGATGAGACCATACCACACCACACCAGACACCACTAAAAACAACTTGTGTGTGTGTGTTTGTGTGCTGATGCGCACAAAAGAAGAAAAAAAGTATTTTTGGGAAGGAAAAGCGCGTCATGATCGCTCATAATGTCTCCTACTTCTCCATCAACAATCCCACATTTTCCTTTTTCCGCTTCGTGTTTAATGTGATTTTGTTTGCTCTCAGCAGACACACAAATGCAAAAGGGAGACAGACGGTTTTGTGGCTGGCGAAAATTTTGTTTTACTTCTCTCTCTCCCTCCCTCTCTCCCATATGTACCTACCTACTTCTCCTCGACTGTGACTCGCTGAAAATTTCATGAATTACAGTGATCTACTCAAAAACTTGTAAAGATCCCATTATGCGAGATAAGCGCATTTGTAAAGGGAAAACCTTGAGAAAGGGTAATGTATGTATTGTGTATACTCGGGAGAGAGAGAAGAAGAGCGAAGATGAAAGAGAGACGAAGAAAATGTTTCTTTTCTCAGACTTCCTTCCTATCTTTCTCCATCTCCTTCTCTTGAACAAGGCGCAAACACATACGGCAGCTCGTGTAATGCATTTTTATAGGATGGATAGAAAAGGAGAGGATGTGTGTGATGCGATATGAGAACGAGAGAAGAACACACACGCCGTCTGCTCGTGCTCAGGTAGTGTCATCGCAACTCTTAATCTCCCAGGCTGAGAAAAGAAAGTGGAGAAGAGAGAGAAATATTTTTTTGCGAGTAACACTTTTTTAATATGTGAATTGGATGGATGGTGGATGGCAGGGGTTACGTGGAAAATTGGGAGAGAGAGAGAGAGAGAGAAAAAATGTGTATGAAACCTCTCCTCTCCTCTTTCAACTCTTCAGGCTCAGCTCTCATCAAGTTTCACGTTCCACCTCGGAGAAGAAGGTTGACGTTGACGGGATATGGGATCTTTTTTCCTTCCAGAGGGAATGCCAAGTGAGTGTGTGTGTGTGTGTTGGAATCGATTGATTCCCATTTTATGTATAATATAACATCACTTTACTTGGTCAAACATGAAACAATGCTTCTTCCCCCAGCAGCAGCAGCCTTGGAAACAGGAGTGCTTTTCGAAGAAGAAGAAAATGGAACATGGATGGATAAATGAGGTAGATTGGAACAAGGTGGTAGTGATCTTGTCGTCGTTGTGTCACACACAATCCCATAACATTCATGTATTATTCATTATGCATCCATACATCTTTAAGACATACACACAAGAAAATCATAAGCCAGAAAATATACTACTTCGCACGCGAAAAAAATATTGTATTTGAAAAGGATAAAGGGGAATGTATTTTCCGCAGATTATTTTCTTCAAGGGTAAAATTGTGCTCGTCCTCGTCGTGTCAAGAATTACATGAGAGCACAGCCCGCACTACCTACACACAACACACAAACCACATTTCCAGCAATCGTCTCATTTTTTTAAGGAGAAATAAAGTTCGTTTTCGTTTCACTCTTCCTTATCAATTCTTTGTGTTATCATTCTCTCAAGGAGAGAGAGAGAGAACACGTTTCCTCGCAAAAAATATATACTCCTTCACAACCGATTCTCTTTTGTCTACTTGTGCAAAATGCTACATAAACAGGAACATTACACCCATTCCCATAAAAGTAGATGTGAAAAGAGGAGAGAGAGTGAGAGAGAGAGTGTGTGTGTGTCCGCATCTAGCCTCGAGCAGACATTCTCCTTTTCTCCTTCCTTTTTTAGTTTCCTTCCTCCGTGAGAAAAGTAAACGGTTCTTAGCTCCAGCTCGGAATTTTTTTTGGGACGGTAAGAGGAGGAAAGAATATGTATCTACAATTTTCCCATTCCTTATTCATTTTACACGAAAATCCGAGACACTTTCCTCCATTTCGTTTTATTTCAGGGCAACAACGTCGTTTTTTTGAGAAGGACAAGAGGAAACATCGGAAAAGAGCCAGTTTTTTTATAGAAAGTGAAGAATCTATTCTTTTTAAAAGTGGAAAGTATTCTCCACCTAAATATTCCTGTTTCTGAAACATTATCAAATTCATTGTGAGTGTGCTTTTCTCCTCGCACAATATATATGCGTACATACATACTCCATAGCTTTCTCTCTCTCTCTCTCTCTCCCTTTTGAACTGAAAACACTTGTCCCCAGTCTTGTTTATCCTCTCAACTAAACTCAACTTGTTTCGGGGGAAAGGAAAGTTTTCTCATTTCCAATGGCTCCGTGTAAACTTGTCCTCCTCCGAAAAACTAATGCCCAGACTGAGACTAACATATCCTTAAAGAGTTGGACGATGTTGGTGATGGTGGTGGTATGGTGGTGGTGGTGGCACATGGGAAAGTGGAATATATGAGTGTCTTATTTATCCCAGCTCAGCTCTGTAGTTTTTTATACAAGAAAATTCTACTGCTTTTCCCAGGACAATGCTCCATTCCATCAGCTGAGTGTTTACATCCAACATTATATCCCTACGTTATTCCTTATTCTATCATAACTCATTCAACTCTAAAGCTACACAGCGTCTCAGTCTCCCTCAAAGAGCATCTAGCAATGTCTCTGTGTGTTTTTCTTCCGATGACAGTTTACAATGAGTAAGTAACGTGAAGCATCACATCGGCATCTACACAAGACTCTCGTCCCGAGTTTTCGGAGAGCAAAGAGAGAGAGAGAGAGAGCACAAACTTGCTTAGGCGTGCATGCATGCTTTCCTCCGTCGCGTCAACCAAGCCAAGCCAGTTTCAGGAGAAAGCATGTATCCAGAAAGAGAGAGAGAGAGAGGTTTTTGTGCTTTCAACCGTTTTCACTGTTCTCTCCACGTATAAACTCTCAGTCCACGACGTATCCTTTATTCAAAAAAAAGTCTTCCCGACAAAAAATTCTTTCCTCCCTTTTCTCCACGATGTGATGGTAACGAAACGGACGACCTGCTGGTGGCACTGCTTCCAGCTGAATAGGAGGAACGTGTGCAACTCTCGAAACGAGAGTTCTGCTCCAGTCTCTCCACAGCAGTACTTTTCTCTCTCTCTCTCCCTTCGAGAAACAAGGGCCTGTATGCTGAATGACATGAGAGAAGTGAGAGAGAGAGAAAGTGAATAGAGGTATGATACAAAAGAAGAATCCTTTTTTCTATTCAAGTCTACTTTCCCTTTTTTTGGAAAAAAGCATAGAGAAGCAGAGCGTGCTATTTTCATGCATCAGCCACGAGCACACTACGGGATGGGATCCCCTTCTCCATCCTCGCTCTGCTTCCGAGAGTTTCCTCTTTCTCCAGACAAAGTATTCTTTTCTCCGTTCCTTCATACATTCACCAGCGAGGGAGAGAGTGTGTGAGAGAGATGGAAACGAAAGTTGAAATGGGAAGTGAAAAGCTCTCTCTCTCTCTCTCTGATGCTTCCACTAGTACCCAACATACCATTCCCCTTTTCTGGGAGAAATATCTTCCAGTCCTCTCCAACTCACATGCTTCAGTCTTCTCCGAATATTCGCAACATCCGATAAAACTCTCCACCTCTCTTTCTCAGTTTCTTCTTTCAGTTTCCTCCGTATGTTCGTCTCGGTTTCTCCTCGACAACACGACGTCGACAAAAATATAATCTAGCTATTAGCTACACAATACAAAAAACTATACCTATCTCCACACACCGTTTTTTTATTCATCGTCCCTTT
>JAQFZW010002501.1:0-16972 GCA_034687055.1 Heteromurus nitidus | reverse complement strand
AATATTAATATTCCCCATTTACCCACAAAAACCCGTTTTTGATGCCGTGGGGAAACCCGGGCAAAACCCGGGTATTCTCCACCCACAATATTCCCCACTCCCCACCATTGCCATGCCTGGTTGCCTAGCACTGACGGTGAGATGCTTCAAAATTTGTATGGATATTGCCAAACGCATTATGCAGGTAGACTTTTGTCGGAATTTGGAATAATGAACAACCGGAAAAGATTTTATGGCGATTGTTCGAAATACTCAAAATAGTTTCGCAAACCCTGTGCGGATTTCCCACCATAACTTCAAGACCCTACATAATCTAGTACCGGATTCGAATTCTTGCTGAAGTATATTTGGTTCAAATATTAAAAAGGTAAAATAATCCTAACTTGAAAATTACAATCTGCTCTCTGCTGTGTGGTGACATTTGTCAGTGGCAGCAATAATACTATTTCTTCAACTGGATTCGACCCGACTTGTCATATAAAACAGTCTTGTTATTGTTTATTAAGTTTAATTGACGGTAGGCTTGCCGCGGTTTAATTTTCTGTGGTTTACGTCATTAATGTATAAATTTTAATATTCCCCATTTTGTCAGTTATAATCCCCTTTGACGCCTTGGGGAATATAGGCAAAACCCGGGTATTCCCCACCCATAATATTGCCCGTTATAGCCCAGGGCCATGCCTGGTTTGTTCAAAGAAATGACCCGATGAAGATTGCAGGCTGACTTTGTATGTTTCATAATACATCTTATTTGGTCTTTGACAAGTTATTGCAGATCATAAAAGTATGTACCTCGCATGACTAATCAACACTCGTGAAGTTGTTCGTTTTTGAGATATGCGTTTGCAAAATTATTTTCCATCGATCATCCTCAACTTTTCGACATTCGAGAGTATTTTTTTAAATTATTTTCGTTATCTTGACATTGATAAATTCAAATTCTTTGCCGTAAATCAGGAGTACACTCTTATTCCATTTCTAAATACGACTCTAAAACATTGCTTCACATTATTAAACAAGCAGCACATCCGGAGATAACACAAATCTAATTTGGTAAAACTAACTCGGATAACCTTCAACTTCTCGGCTGATGTTATGCGTATATGCACATAAGCTATTTAAGGTGTGGTGCAAAATATAATTATGAAAAACATTTGCACTGAATAAAGCAAAAATATTTTTCTTTCGCACTTTAGAAGAATACGAAAGCTACAAAAATATAGAGCTATGTTGAAGTATGCCGAAAACTAAGTTCAAACTAAATAAAACTTTATCAAACTTAATGTAAGGCTCTTCATATAATATTCTAATATGCAGGATGTATATGATTTGAGCAAGCATGTGTGTCCGCCAAGATGAATGAGGATAAGATATACCATTGAGGGCTATGTGGTTGAGATTGTGTGGAGGGAGTGCATATTTCAAATCAAACGGGAACCAATCAGCGAAATGAAATCATGTCAAGTCAAGTCAAGTTGATGTATGTGTGTATGTATGTATGTAAGTTTAAGTTGGTCTCTCTCTCTCATCTCTCATGTCTCATCTCATGCGTTCCTAAAAATGCTCTGAAGAGCCTTAATAATCACGAGTTGTCTCAAACCTGACAAGAGCAACGTAATAACGTATTATATATGGACTTCAATTTAATAATGCTCATTGAAGTGTTTGTTTCGTAATCAATCCATTTGTGCTTCCGGAAGTAACTGATAATTTTACTCTCCCTGATAAAATTCGTGTATTTACACTTATCACAAATATGTAAGTTTATATTTTACCGTAGTAAGCATGCATGGTAATTCCTGGTTGAACTTATGATGTTGCTATATAGCAGCATTCAAGGGAAATCCAATTTGCAGATATCGTACGTATCTGTATTGTAGTTGATGAGTATAAAAGTCCCCACGCACTTATCCTAGGCCATCATATTCTATTCTCTATACCAACTTAAAAGACGTCTTGCCTTTTCTTGGAAATTCGAATCGAAACCGGTCCTAAAATGGGAAAGTGTCCTACATGTGGCATATGCACCTCAGGTGACTCTAATATTCTGGGTCCCCCGGGTTCCGGCATTGTATACAAGTGCATCGATTGCTATGAAGCAAGCAAAAATGGCACATCTTCTTCAAAGTCTGCTGGAGGTAAGCAGTTTTTTCTTGATATCTTCATCAAGTTACTTGTAAACATACAAAATGTAGTAAATTTTTAATGGAATTATTCCTTGTGCCATAGGTTACAAAAAATAAGTCTCGTCCGGTCTAGCAATCATAATGTGAAACTCCGTGTTCCAAAATATATGTCATGCCATAAGTGGGTTCCAAAACGCTTCCAAAATTCCACAAAATATTTGTACTCAATATGTTAAGTTTAAGTGAACGAGAAAATGGTTAATAATGAAATTTAAACAGGTTTCCACTATCAAAAAATTGTACTGCCAGAATTTTGTCTTTGTTAAACCAAGCAATTCGTTTAGTAATTAGATTCATGCAAGCTAAAAAAATGTTTAACCTAATTTGTAAAAATGGTAAAATTCAAATTTACAATAAAATATAGCTGGATAAATCGTCTACATTTTGCGGAATTAACCCGACGGAAGTGAATAAATTTGTGTCACGTTCTGTCAGCTAACTTTCGAACGAGTTATATAATCATCAATCTCCCCGATGTTTACCATTGCAATTTGTCGTTAATTGGGACCAATCGCTACAATCGATTTGAGATAGGGCAGTTATGATTTTACTTTTCATTTTTACAAAAATGGATTGGACTGGTTTTGACGCCAATTTAATGAGCAAACAACATTAATATTTTATCATAATTTCAATTTCATGTGGCGTATTAGTGGATACGTAGGCCTCATTTATAACTTAGCGCATATACACCGCAATATCTACCTACAATTTTAATAGGTGGTTTTCACACTTGTTATTTTCGACCAGATGACTAAAAAACTATTGCGCTTTTACGAAAAACCAAGAACGACTTTTGATCGATGGTAGACCTAGTATCGAATCTTCGATTTTCCAGTTCCATTTTTCCAGAGCCGATTTCCTTGAAATTCACGATAGTTATCAAGTCAACTCCGTTTGCACAATTTTCACGAGATGATTATCTTCCTTAATGGCAAAGTATTCAAGCACGATATACGGCGATGTGAGAATATTTCAGTTATAGTCCCCTTGGAATATTTTAGCTTTTCCAACTCTTGCTTAAATTTCGTCAGTATACGCATCGGAATCTCAAAAAATCTCAATTTTGCTATATAAATTTCAGTTCTTTCTTTCTTTCACATTTCTTTAAAGAGCAACTAGATTAGTCAACTGAAACCATTTCCACATTAAAACCTCGTTTTGAATGTACGCTTATACATACATTTTTGCTATTTTCAGTGCAGGTCTGCTTTTACATATTATCCACATTTTAGCTCATATTCATATAATCTCAAGCTTTAGTTATAACTAATGAAAAAGTTGGTAAATAAATCACTTTAATTTTAAATAAATCATTCCTTAAATTTTTCTAGATTTACGTAATCCTTATTTTCTGAAAGTCTAGAACGCACATACGTCTGGTGCCAGAACAGAAGTGAACATAATAATATATGTGACCTAATAATATGAATAATCTGTAAAACGTTGGATCCAGACTTGGCTGTTTGTTCTTTTTGTGATACGCGCTTACAAAAATATGTTCAATCAATCATCCTCAACTTTCCGACATTCGAGAAGTAATTTGTAATTGTTTTTGATATCTTGACAAGTGACAAGGACAATTTTAGTCTCAGACATAAATCACGAGCACAGTGGCACAGTTCTTCAATGCCTTTCAATAAGTTAGCGATCAGCGTCCACGTTAACATGCGTAGGATAGGGGAACGGTCGGCACACCACCGAAATTGAAAGGCATTGAAGAACTGTGACAGTGGTATCAAAATTTTATGTCACATCCGGAGATAATACATGAAAATGTGCCATCTCGTCAACTCAGATAACCTTCAACTTGTCCACCCGCACTACATCAAATTGTATTCGTTCGCGATGTTGAATGATCTCTAAACTATTCCAGAATCTCTCATTTACATAGGCACATTTACTATTCTCTCTATAATCCTATCCTTTGTATGCCCGTGTAGTGCCAGACTGGATGCTCGGAGCAGAATCGGAAATTGTGGAGGGATGAAGTCGACATTGTTGAAGTTTGATACTTCGAAAAAGCTGTTGCCAATAATCTGCAGGAACAGTTGGGTAAGATTGATTGGAGTTGGGGAGATTGGCAACTGTATTCTCTTTTCGGATTCAAAAATAAGATTTCCCGTTTGGAGGATGGACACGTACATTTTCAAGGTTTGCAAGTGGACCAACAATTATTTCAAAGTGGCCGGCAAGCGAGATCTTGGTAAAAGCAGCAACGAAAATAAGGGAACCTATTTGCAGAAATTAAAATGGAGTTTGCCCAGGGTTCTAACAAATTGTGTCTCGCATATGAATGAGTTGTTAACTCGTCCAACCGAAGTCGTGTATGAAAAAGTAAAAAATTAACCGATGTCAGCTAGGTTTTCTATTCTACTTTTCGTGATGTCTAGGGGCATATCTTTGGCGCAAGTACAAAGAGATGAACTCATTGGAAATTTTTCTGAAAAGTGCAATTACTTATGCCAGACAACGTTAATATTTTTTATTTTCTAATCGGTGTCTGCGGCTTTTAAACTTATCTACACTTTTTGAAATCGAGAAATTACTGATTGGCTTTTATTTCTATCTGAACTGAAAGGGAATAATCTCACATCTATCTTCAAGGTTTCTTTGTTTTGACAATACGAAAAGTAAGCTATGACTACATGCATGCAGTGTTTCGCAAATGCCAGCCAGCACCAGGTCTTGGTCACGAACGGAAATAATATTTGGCCTGTCATAATGGCCATGTATTGATAGAAGATACCCAAGCTACGCTTGAAAAATGCCAAAGTCCGAGTTTTATGCCAATTTCGAAGCAGTAGACTTCTGCCAATACTTTCGGAGCGTTTATTTTAATTTAGTACTAAATTTATTGAGTTTTAACAAAAAAAATGATAATTTTGCCATTAATTGCCACTTATAACCATTGTGACAGTTTCCCCCTTAAATATGACCGGCTAAAAACCAGCCCAACCGGCTATTATTACCTGGCTCTATTTGGCTATGCAAACCATTGACAAATTATTAGAATTCATCACTCCATTCAATTGGATGAAATTTTTCAATCTTGTTTACTTGCGAAATATTGTAAAAGTGAAAATGTGGAGATTTTATTTACTTACTGATAACTTCATGGATTCTTCCTTAACATGAAATGAATGATTAAATTTTGAAATAATTGAAAGTTATGTTGAATGGGTATAGATACATCGAGGTGGCGGATGAATGATCATTGTCCTTTCACCCAGCCAGCCCCAATCATGTCGCAACATTGCATTTTCATTGCAGCATTGCATGTGTCATCACCAGCAAAAAATAAAAGTTAAGCGTATAGCGTATAGAAAATTAGAATTTTTTTGTTCATTTTTTACCTTCTCCTTGATTACGTTGAGCTAAGTTCGATTTGCGATCTGCAACGTAGATTGCAGATCGCAAACGCCATGTCTCTTGTTGCAGTGTTTCTCCTCCTTTCAGTCCCCTTGGTCGAGCCCATCCCCAACAAATTGTTTAGCTGGACCAGTGCAGAATCCACGGACATTTCCACCTGTCCACTACATACATACCACCTGGTGGAAGGAAAGACAGCCGGCAGTTTTTTCAGCCGGCAGTTTTTTTCTGCCGGTTGGAGGATTTGAGTTTTTCCGGGAATTCCAGCAGAGAAAAAAACTTGAAATTCTCAGCATATATCAAGCACAAGATGTTCTCTCCAGAAATGCATCTGGTTTGGAATTTTCATCAATTTCATAATTTCCAATTTTTTGGGATTTCAGAATATTGTAAAATTCCAAACCAGATGCATTTCTGGAGAGTACATCGTGTGCTTGATATATGCTGAGAATTTCAAGTTTTTTCTCGGCTGGAATTCTGAGAAAAACTCAAAAATCCTCCAACCGGCAGAAAAAAACTGCCGGCTGAAAACTGCCGGCTGAAAAAACTGCCGGCTGTCTTTCCTTCCACTTTTATCAAAATCGTGGAAATTTTCGAAGTTATGAATATTCCATATTTAACGGGTTGCAATGCTGGAAATTCACAGCATTTGTGGATGTACAACTTATATGATACATTTTCAGGTTCAACATGCATGAAAACCTAGATTTTCAAATTTCCACGATTTTGAAAAAAGTGGACAGGTAGGAGGGATACATGGTACTGGTGCAGGAACTTAAATTAATTCCCGTACCACGGATAAATTTTTTTCGATTTAAAGGCCGAATTGGGTACCAAAATGACGGGAATCAATCCCTGATGAGGAATATGAAATTAGAAATTACTTTTATTGAACCGTTTCGAAATTATAGCGCGCCAAAGGTTCAAATTTCAAAAGTCTTCAAACGCTACCGTATGGGATACCAAAATGACGGGAATCAATCCCTGATGAGGAATATGACATTAGAAATTACTTTCATTTTACCGTTTCGAAATTATAGCGCGCCAAATGTTTAAATTTCAAAAGTCTTCAAACCCTACCGTATGGGGTACCAAAATGACGGGAATCACGCCCTGATAACGAATATGACATTAGAAATTATTTTTGAAATTTATACATTTCGCGCGCTATAATTTCGAAACGGTAAAATGAAAGTAATTTCTAATGTCATATTCGTTATCAGGGCGTGATTCCCGTCATTTTGGTATCCCATACGGTAGGGTTTGAAGACTTTTGAAATTTGAACCTTTGGCGCGCTATAATTTCGAAACGGTTCAATAAAAGTAATTTCTAATTTCATATTCCTCATCAGGGATTGATTCCCGTCATTTTGGTACCCAATTCGGCCTTCAAATCGAAAAAAATTTATCCGTGGTACGGGAATTAATTTAAGTTCCTGCACCAGTACTTTTCATTTCCCTATGCTTTTCGCCATTTGTTTTTTCGGAAAATGGCAGTCCGGGTCGAAATGTACGGGGGTAGGTTACCAAATCCGGGGGTTCCCACCATGGCACCCCAGCATAGTGGGCAATCTATGTGTCGATATGACAGTAGTCAATAGCAAAATTATCAGCCCAATCAAAAATATTCGAGTGGTGAGCTCGAAATGTCAGCGGACTACATTACTTTTTTCCTTCTTGAATATAAATATTTCAGATGAAATTTAAGATATGTAGATTCGCTATACAAAAATTCTACGGCTTGGTTAAAACATTTGGTAATGGAGTTTTCGAAGAAAGCAGGCAGTGGTTAGCGGAACAATTTACATGCACCTACTATCTATTCCCCTTGGTCTACTACGCAACAAAACATCTTTCACATGCTTTCGACCTCGTGCACGCTTGTTGACAAAACCGAATTTCCAAACTTTTGTAGCAACACAGTGATACTCCGCATTGATACCGTGTATCCGATACTTTTTTATTTTGCTTTATTTGTCTCTCCTGATGAAGATATCAGCTAGATATCGAAAGCTCGATAAAGAAAATTACTACTTCCATAATGGCATCCATGTACCCCGCAAGTTTAAGCAGATTAGCATTATATATGTGCATTATATACATTTTTATGAAAATCAACCCACTTTTGATTTTTGACCACATCTCTCCCTGTCGGGCACGGCGAGCCACCTTGATTTAATTTTTTACATTTCAGTTGATATTTTCGAAACCGGAATCGAATTTCCGACATAGTCACGGATTTACTTGAAACTTTGCTAATTTATAGGGATCATTAAAATATACTTCCATGCAAATTTTTAGTTTACAAAGCTCACCGGTGTCGGAGCTACGGGGGTTCAAAAATGGATAAACCGCAAAAGTGTTGACACTATTTCTCCGAACTTTTTGGGTCTTGGGCCTTCAAAATTTGCATGGATATTCACAAATAGATTATTCAGGTAAGTTTTGTTCAGTTTTGCAAATAACTTATCACACCCGATTTTTTAGCGGTTTTTGGAAAAGCTCCAAATTACTTTAAAATTTGGTGGAGTATTTCGGCCATAACTTCTGTACTGCAACTTGAATCCAAAATCTAACGCTGGATTCGAGTTCTACGGCCCAAAATACTGGTAGGTTTTTAGTATTAGTCCGATATTCCAACATTTGAATTTTTATGCAAAGTTACCAGACCGGGTTTTACGGTCTGGTAACACATAATGCTTTATAACACAAAGTGCTTTTGAACCGATCACATTCAAAGACGCCACAACATGCGAAGACAAAGACAAGTGGCAAGAAGCCATGGAAGAAGAAATGCAGAGTCATTCTAAAAATGGCTAGTGGTTACTTGTGGACAAGCCACAACATGCACGAGTGCTCAACTGCCGTTGGGTATACAGGGTAAAGCTGAACTCGGATCTCGCTATCGAACGCTACAAAGCTCGACTTGTAGTAAAAGGGTACTCACAAATCGAAGGTGTGGATTTCACAGAGACCTTCTTATCAGTATGCCTATATGAAAGCATTCGGCTTTCATTAGCTCTGGCTGCCCTAAACAAGCTAAAAATAATGCAATTTGACATTAATACTGCTTTCCTGTACGGATATCTCGATGGAGAAATATATGCAACAAGCTCCGGGATTTGAGCAGGACAACAAGATGTGCAAGCTCATTAAATCCCTTTATGGATTAAAACAAGCTCCAAGAAATTTCAACAAAAGATTTACTCAATTCCTTGGGAAATATAACTTCCATGCCTGCGCGAGCGATCCCTCTGGATTCATCGGGAAATACGAAGATGAAGTCATTTTCCGGGCTCTATATGTTGATGATGGGCTCCTCATAGCGAAGAATGAAGGGGTTATCACCACCATCTTAAACCACATTAGAGAAGAGTTTGAGATGAAATCTGGTGAAGCAAAAACCTTTGTGGGCATTAAGATACATAAAAACGCGAACGATTCACTTATGCTGACACAAAAGAGAACGATTACGGCGCTGCTGGAGAAGTTCAACATGCAAAATTGTAAGCACGTGTCAACACCAGCCGAACCAAGACTGTTGGAACTTACCCCAGCTGATACATGCTCAACACAACAACCGTACAGAGAGCTCATTGGGTCCTTACTCTTCATTTCAAGGTAACAAGACCAGACATTACCTTCGCTTTAGCAAAGCCGGCTCAATTCACAACCTGCCACGCAGAGGCGCATTGGAAATGCGCAAAACGAGTGTTGAGATATCTTGAAGGAACAACAACTCATGGACTATTTTATGCAGCTGCTGGAGACGATCAGATCATCCAAGGATTTACTGACTCTGATCATGACAAGATGGATCGCAAATCAATGATTGGATTTGCATTCTTTCTAAACAACGTATGGTGGCGCAAAGCTCAACAGAAGCTGAATATATATCCCTTGCGCATGGCGCAAATGAAGCTGTTTGGTTAAGAAAATTTATGAACGAGCTCGGGTTCCCCCAGACGCAGCCAACCATCATTAACATTGACAATCAAAGTGCACTGCAACTTGCACGTAACCCAGTCTTTCATGATCGAAGCAAGCACATAGATTTGAGATATCATGTCATTCGTGACCTGATTCAAGACAAACGAGTAGATGTGGACTATATTCCAACCGCAGAACAACCTGCTGATGTATTGACTAAACCACTTCTTAAAAGCAAGCACGAGATGATGCAACTGCCCAACATGTAGGAATTTCAACATGAAAAAGAAGACGGGAGAGAAAAAGAAACCATAGCATTTGCCTCAGCATCACTTCCTTCGTACAACGATGTGAGGCTTAAAAGTTTGAAAAAGGAAAGAGGAGGAAATTCCTTCCTTCCATCTATTCTACGCATACCTACTCCGGCATTTATGTTACTCTTTCTTGTGTGTGGCTCAGCAGCCACGTCAACACAGTCCAATATTCCAGTCCTATGGCGTAGAAGCGAAACTTCTATCACAGGAGGATTTCACAACTTTTAAGTTATGATTGAGCTTATAAATCCTTGTTCCCTGCTAAATGAAGCTCAGATACACGCAGACCTCCTAAATATGGCAAATCAACAATGCAACGATATGTATGAGAAGCATTATGCACAGGAGATCGTCGTGGCTGGCTTGTAATGCAACACAGAATGAAACGATTTATTCCATTTCCCATCGTTGGAGCTATTATTCTTTATCATGATGCTGTTGCTGGAACAGCTATTGCAGGGACCACACTGGAAAAGGTAAAGGATTATCTAGGTGTGTCCGGCGATGCATTCGAGCGGTTTTGAAGGTATTATTGACCTGAAACTTTCATCACTAGGTAGAGAATCACGATTAGAAGACAGTGCCGTATGTCTCGACCCTTCTCCCCGACTCTCTAACCGTCATTTTGTAACCGTCACTGTATTTTTTCAAATAGCAACAACTCATGTGACACATCACTCGATTAATCTCGATGAGCGATGACCTCGATAACCCTTACAATCGAAAAAGATTTCCCGGAAAATTAAGTTACGAGATGCTCTATTCACGGAAGTTTCAATTGTAGATTTCAGGATTGATTGAGAATTGTATGAAGAATTATAAAAACTCAAACGTTCAATTTCCGTACATAATTTTCCCCAGGCAGTCGCCGTCTGTATCTCCGGTGGAACCTTGCGAAAGGGAGGAAAGAAAAATCCTTGGAATAATTGCTGAACATTGACATTTTTCTCCACATTTTTGATTGTGTCGACACTATCGACCGGTGTTGCAAAGTACAAATGGAGTTGAATAGCCAAAACACTCGTTGGTTCTCAGCCCACGCAATCAACAGGCGTTCCGTTTCAAGATCATCGTCTTTGCCGAACATAGTTTCCATTGCGACAAGTACTTTTAGAAGATGCGCGGATAAACGATCTAGGTGCTAATGTGAGTAGTAGCTGAATAGCTGGCTGTGCTTATATTTTGAATCAAAAATTATTTTCTTGTCGGAGTCAACGTTAGGGGATCCTCTGTGGATGGCGTATTTTGGGGGATAAAGGCTCACATGAACTTCGTGGTACCACGGCTTTGAATTCAGGAAAAATATGACAAAGTCGAGGGACGTGCAGAGGTTGTTGTCTTGTGGTGGGAATCCCTGAAGAGTAAGTGTTTCGTTGAACGGGGACATTTTTGGACGGCAAATTCTTGAGTAAAGTAGATTTTGCTGGGGAGTTTGATATGTTTAGGCACATTTACGATTGTCTCTATAAATAACCCAGCCAGTCGCTTTCGAATATAGAGATCGATGTAGCGCAGTTTGAGTTGTTCGGAGAAGAATTGGAAATTTCGGAGGGACGATGTCCAGATCGTTGAAATTTGTAATTTCGAAAAATATGTTAGAAGCCCGCGGGGAAATAGTTGAGCCATATAGATTACAATCGGAGTTTGCTGCATCTTGTCCTAAAAGTTGATCGAAGATTTTACCTTTGCCAGGATAGATGCTTTCATTTTCAAGTTTCTCCAGCGAACCAACAATTATTTAAATATCCTCAGGTTTTGAGAGGGTAATAGTGCCAGCTAAGAGATACAGTTGAAGTGTTGACGTAAACATATTCGGGAATCGTCTTCCAGGAATGGATCCCATCCCTGCGTCATACGAATTGTGGAGTTCGCTCTAACCTATTTCTTCTGGGATTGTACACGTATGATAACCTTCTGTGAGAGAGTTTAGGACGTCCTTAGCGTGCTTTAACATTAGCAATTCGAAGCAATTTTGAAGATTTTGAGAGCCCTTTATGTACTAAAAGGCTCCTTTCTAGAGCAAATGTGAAGTGTTTAAGTATGCTACAGAAATTCGAAAGTTTAGTTCTGCACCGTCAATAATCAGCAATCCTCCATGCTCTTAGCTTTGAAAATGAGTGATGGTATGAGGTTGTTAAGGTTAAACTTGTAAGATTATCGAGAGCACCTCATTTATACTGATTAAATCCGATGACAGTCATAATGAGTAAATTTTAGTGCACCACAAAATAAATGACACTATTTGTGAAAAGCTGGTTTCGTAATCTGAAAACCACGCATTTATTATTTGAATACTTGTACAGGTTACTCCTAATTCAGGATGATATATGGCATTGTTCCGGCTCGTCTTTTAAAGTTTGAAAATTTTTATTTAAGCAAATCTGTAAAATGAATTTTATAAGATGCTGCATACTTTTCAAATATTGTCGATAAACCGAAACAAGTTTAAACCACGAATCCAAATAAATTATTGGAATAAAACAGATATTTTAAGTAAGTAATTTACATGACTCGAAATTCCTATCATTATTAGCATACAATGTTTATATTATTTCAACACTTTCTCCTGGTTAAACCGCCCGTGGCCACTCCTCAACCCGGCGAATTATTCCGACAAAATAATCTAGGCTCGTTGCGTATTACATATATGAAATATTCCAAATTCCCACAGAAACATAACAGCCGCAAAGAAAATCCCAAATAAAAACATGATAAATACAATGAGAACGTTGCCTGTCATATCCGCAGGGTTTGTTCTTCCCTTGGTAAATTTCTCGAAGAGATCCATATCTTTGTTGTATCTCGTTATCCGACTCCACCAATCCCAAATCCCACTCGGGGCAAATCTCTTCAGTCTCCTGATAATAAAGGGAGGCACCCTGTTCTCCCAAGCAAATCCGATTTTCTCTTCAAGTGCAATTTCCCTCGCAATGAATACCTTCGAATAGAGGTCTTCTTGCAGATGTCTTGCCATTTGGAACGCCTCCGTTTCGGGAAGAACAAATGCAACTTTGGTACATTTTCTCAGCTTCGCTTCAAAAGACTGCTTTTCAATTCTTAAGTATTGTTCTATCCACCCGGATATACTGATGTTAGGGTAGAAGGATTGAGTGAGTTGTATTAATTCCATTGTGTCATGAGACAGCTTTGTATTTTCGTAAATATTACGATGTTCTTCACTGAGATTCACATTTTTTCTCCTAAGCCCATGCACACCTGGGAAAAGCAAATCTGCAACATCCGAATTAATGTTTTCCGCTAATGTTTCCATCACATGTTTAGAAAAATGGCTGACCGCAACGAGATGTGATTCCAACTTGAATGTGTAGTTAAATTGGCTTACCAAGTCCTCGTGCTGAAACGGGTCCAACACGATTCGCGTAAACACGTCAAACCCATTTCCAATTAATTCGGCGAGGGAATTAAGGACAAAAATTGGTCTCGGTGATATAACACTATTCATGTTTTTGCTCTTGTACGCACACGAAATTACCAGAGAAATCAGAATATACAAGCCTACTAAGACTTTTGTGCGATCACTCGATGAGAAGATTTTTTTAGGGAATGGGGCTCCTTGCTCGATCATAGCTTTAGCTGCGCATTCGTACAAGCTCAAAATTGAAATCTGCTTTCTTGAATTTCTTGAATTTTTTACAAGATTAGTACATCTAAAACTAAAATGCACTTCAAGAAATATGGTAATTGGAAAGGCTAAAACCATGAGGAAAATCAGAAACCACACGTTCCCCTCAAATACATTGAGCAACTTGTTGAATGCCAAGGAGCCCAGATTTTTCTCCTCGCAACCTAGAAATCGTCTCGCGTTTTGATGAAGTGGCATGCTGTGATCGAATGCAGTGTCAAGATTCCCTGCGAAATGTGCAAACCGCAAACCCATCACTTTAAAAGATCGCCAAATCCCTTCAGTTTCCAACTTCGGCTCACAACTTGGATAAAGTAGCCTGCCACGTCCATGTAACCGCCTTAAACCTGATGACGGACAACCCAGCCTGCTAACAATAGTAAAATTTTTAAGAATTGAACTCAGCACACTGGCCACTCCTCCCAACAATTTGCTAGCACCTGTAAACTTGTTGCTCAAAATGACATCTTGTCCTAAAGTTTTACTCCTGTCGTTGATAAGCATGTTCCAGAATAGGGTCCTTCGGGATGCACTATTCCAAGTAATCATGTTTGTCCAGATGGTTGCTTGCCAGTTGTAAAAATTATAATTCAAACTTTCAACTGTCGTAAATAATGTTGTCCACGAGGTCGCGAGTAATTGAGGCGTAACTTCACGAAAGGGTGGAAAGGAAAATATATGAAATCTATGTCCAACATTGACACCTTTTGTCGCAGGAGTCCAGAGAAATAGGAAAATTTGATAAGAAATCCGTGTCAATTTTTGACCCTTGACCCATCCTAATAGCAAATGTTTCTCTTCAAGACCCCTGCCCTCTCCGAAAATAATTTCCATGGAGATCAAGATTTTTAGAGGATGAGCCGATAGTCGATGCTTTTGCAAGAGTGATACGTAGCTAAATGGCTGACTGTACAGGTGGGTTTCAAAAAATACAAAGTTTTTGTGTTTCATGTCTCGAATCCGTTCGTCCGTTCGGTGAATTGCATAATTTGGGGGATAGAGACTCACGTGAATTTCGGCATTCCATGGTTTCGTTTTCAAAGAGAAGCGGACAAAGTCGAGGGACATGCAGAAGTTGACGAAAGAAGATAAGTCGAGGAGGTGAAATGTTGATTGTGGGCAATCTTCCAACGTGGCATTCTTAGTGTAGTTGAATTGTGCCGGAAGTTTGATGCCTTTAGGCACAATTACTATTCCCTCTCGAACCCTCTTTTTTTGTCGTCGTCTGTGGAGCGCGATTTGAGGTGTTCGGAGAAGAATAGGAAATTTTGGAGGGTGTATTTCAAGATGATTGTAGTTCGTTACTTCGAAGAGAACGCTTTCTTGCTGCGGGAATAGATGGCCAAGATTCATTACAGCCGGAGTTGGTGTCTGAATTCTCGTTTTGAAAGGAGGTTCGAAAAGGTGGTGGAAAATTTCCTCTTTGTAAGGATGGACACTTTCATTTCGAAGTTGCTCCAGTGTGCCTACAAATATTTCACTCTGATCAGCAAATAAGACACTGAAAGTGGTCAGAAGGAGGCACAGTTGCAGTGTAAACATGTTCAGAAATCCAGAATGGATGACTACACTTTGAAAGTGGCAAAGTTTTCGAGAGCTTCCTAAATTATATCTACAGATTTCAATGCCAGTACTTACTTAGGGACAAAGTTTCCGTCTTTTCGTAGCTGTTAAATTTTTTAGTCAAATCCAAAGTATATTTGGTTGATGGTGTTGGTGATTTAAAATTTGAGTGCTCACTGCAGAACACGGGCTACGGCTACACAAATCTTGTCATGGCCTTAGAAATTAGATGACGTACGTCCACATTTCAAACACTCTTGAGTACGTGGTTTCAAACACCTTAAACACATAAAATAAAATAGTGAGACTGTCATTGTGAACTATGGTGTCAAATCTCCCAAATACTTGAAGTTAATTGTCGAATCCATCTATCTATCAACGAGAGTAGTTAAGTTATGCGCCTCCAAATTTTCAAATCATAATTGGGTAGGGATGGTGACAAACATATAGGTAACCTCAACTCGTATATTAGACAAACTATTTCTCCAGATATTGTATACGTATTTCGCCAACCCGTTATTTGCATGAGTGGTTCGCGTTTTCCAAATAAATTGTCTTTCACAATGTCAATTATGGAGTATATATTCACGATTTCCTATCTTCGACAAGTTTGCACGGTAGCCCATAATTATTAACAAATATATATTCTATTGTCATCGAACGAAACTGCCTCATCACCTTCGCTATCAATATGCATGTATATTTGCCTAAAATTTCGAATGATAACAAGTCTTAAGGTACCGTAAGAAACCTTACACGTGGCGATATTGACGATGTTGCTTCATCGTCGACATTTTACATGAGTCTCTTTGTGGCTACTTGAAGTCTTGAGATGGTTTGATTGACATTTTTGGCACCTTGATGATCGAATGACTGTAAAATGTGAAATGATGGAAAACATTCTTGACGGAACGACGGAAGTCAAATAAAGGCATTTTCATTAAATGTGGAATATAAGATATTGAAAGATACATTGATAGATTAAACAACTTAAATATTTTCCGTTGAATTGTTTAGCTGTCTTTTTCATACAGTACAGTTTAAGTTATTCAAATAGACAGCTAAATTATTAATAATCTTATAATCTATATATTCCACAATTTTATAATACAAATTGAATAGCAATGATGAAAACGACAAAATTTAATTCCAGTGGAACAACAAATTTATTTAACTCACTATCAGTATATTTTGAATTTGAATTAACGATTAAATCTTCGTTTTCATTACTTTTCATCCTATTTAAAATATGAACTATATTGAAACATTTAAATTCACATTTCAGTGTGCTATATCAATTGGACGTATTTGTTCATGTTAATAGGCACTTTACAGCTCTGAGACCATATTTTCCTAATTCCAGCAAAAATACAACAGCCGCAAACAAAAGCCCACATATAAACATGAGAAAGACAATGAGAACATTCCCTGACATATCTGAAGGATTAGTTCTTCCCTTGCTTCGCAAACTTCTCAAATAGATCGATGTCCTTATTGAATCGCGTCATCCTTCCCCACCAGTCCCATATTCCGCTATGTTTGAGGTTCTCCGTTCTCCTTATAATTATTGGGGGTATCCGATATAACCAAGAAAATCCTATTTTCTCTTCAAGTGCAATTTGTTTCGCAACAAAAACTCTAGGATGGAGTTCTTCCTGCACGTTTCTCGCCATTTGAAATGCTTCCACTTCGGGAAGTATGACAGCAACCTTGTGACACTGCCTCAGTTTCCTTTTAAACGACTCGCTTTCCTTTCGCGAGAAATGTTCCATCCATTCCGTAAAGTTTACGTTGGGATACGAGAATTTCACAAAGTTTATAAGATCAACTGACTCTTGGGCACACTTGTTCACTTCTGGATCGGCGATCCACTGGATCGGCGATCCACTGGATCGGCGATCCACTGGATCGCAAAAACAGCGATCCGATCCACGATCCGATCCAAGGAGTTGGATCGGCTCGGA
>JAQFZW010002500.1:0-16975 GCA_034687055.1 Heteromurus nitidus | reverse complement strand
CTTGTAATCTCGCGTTCCATATTTGAAGGTGTTGAGGTAGCCGTGGGGCTCGGAAATAAAGTCATTGTTAATGGAGTAACTTTGTAGTCGTTCACTGTAATTTAGTGCATTCGATTGATCAGTACTGGTTCTCTTAACTAGGTGCTCTTAAATAGGTGCTCTTCACTAGGTGCTCTTCACTATGTGCTCCTAACTGGCTCCCACAACTCATATTGGTTAACCATAGCACGGACACCACTTTCTATTCCGAACAGAAAATCGTGCATACCGGGTAGGTTGTACGTGAAAAATTGTAGTCGTTATTCTTCAGTGTTGCTCTAATGCAAGGACCCCTGTCACAATTAAACATTTTACGGTATTCACATTCCAATATATCTTTCATTCGAAGTGAAATAATATACACGTTAACGTCATCTTCTCGAATCCAAAGACCATTGGCACTGATTCCATTTTTCTTCTTGGAATACTTTTCCCTTGAGCCATTTCTGACCTTTTAACAGTAGCCTGCTCCAAACAATTTTTTTTATTGTTTGCCGAAGTGATGATCATCCCTCCACTTCAATGCTTATATTGTACGTGGCCGTGAGGAATGATGATTGAAGAATGTATGGAAGCTGAAAGGGAATTCATCTGAACGGAAGATTATCAGTTAAGCACTCACTTCCTCATATCTTCATCTTAACAACTCTCTTCATTTCTCCTTTGGTGCACCGAGCTTTCCATCGAAATTTATGTCAGTATTCCAGTGGATTGGACAGCATCTTTCTTCGATTCCATTATTCTTTCCTTAAAAATGACAAATCTTCTACAAAAACATTTCCCAACTCATAGTTCATGGAGACCTGCTCCTTTCGAATATGAGCACACACGTCATTTTCTCCTCTTATTCTCATTCAAGCATGAAGATGGAAGGACTTATACATTTGCCAGAATTCTTGTGTACGCGAGATCCATGGATGAGGATTCACAAATGCTTTCTCCAAGTAGAATTCCAATAAATAATTGTACTCCATTTCCAACTTTTTCGCGAGTTTGTTTTGTAGCGTTGGTGGGGGTAAAAAAGAGTGCACGAAATGAATAGAGTGGACTTTGTACACGATGTATATAAGTACTTGAGTATTACACGGATACACTCAAGTCATCAAATAAACTTGACTGAAAAGTCGAAATGCTCTTAACTTGCTCTCATCGCCAAGAACCTTTGCAGCGAAAGAAAGGAAATAAAGGATGAAGATGGGAGGTTGTAATGCGAAGTGATAGTCAAAACGATAATGGTTTTGGATGGGAAGTGGGGGTATTAGTTGGCTTTACCCTCGAAACCATCATGAAAAAAGCTGAGGCAAAGTAATAGCCTCTAACCATTACATATTAGGCATTAGCATCGTCAGAAGAATAGGCGAAAAAGGAGACGAGGGAGATTTCATAAATGATGTCACTCAAGAATTATGCACGGGTTTTTGTTGAATGCAAGACGATGGGGGAATACACTTTTTGAGAAGCGTGATTCACGAACATTCCTCTGAGGAATATAGATACATCTGTAACAATGGGCTAAATGAACAAGAGCTGTTTTCGGAGAGAAAAAAGTTATGTTAAATGGTATACATTGTAAAACTAAACATGAATATCACACATTCTCCACTCCCACCGGAGAAAGTACCTCTGGAAAGAGTATGGCAGGTTTTAGAGCTTGAGTTTATGTGGACTTGGAGGAGTGGGCAGGTTTTGAGTTGTAAATGCTTGTGCTGGAGTAAATTCAGGTTAATGCCTGGCAATATCACCAGTGGTACTTATGCAGACAGTCTACCATACGTTTTTTTATTTAATGCTCCTTCAACGCTTTATCCACACAAGCCCGTAAATTTAACCAGGCAAAGAGAAATGTCGGGTTTCCTAGTACGTGTGTGTCTGGGTAATCTCTTTCACTTGCCAGAACAGAATGCTGGAGAAAGTGATGATGGTGGGGAGTTGCTGGAAAAGGCTGAAGAATCGGAGTGGATGAGTGGAATTATCTGTAACCAACAGAATAATAAGTTTGCCTCAACAAGATGCTTTTTGCTCAACAAAAGTATAGTGTCATGTTCATGCTCATGTGATGATCACTGATCGACTATCTCTTTGAGATATAGTTGCATGCTTTTTCTGGGTTCGTTGTGATGCGTGAAGCCAATAGTTCATGAAATGCACGAATTTAGAACTGGTTGATGAACCTAGAATTATTTGTTAAACGCTATTCGGTTAATTGTATTTGATTCATTATTAATTTCATAAAATTTTGTCAACTAAAATACAAATTGTAGATGTTTTGGAGTTAAGACAGTCTTCTCAAATCTACAGTTTGAAAACCGTGTGTTTTATTCATTCAACAGAACACTCATCATATCGCATCTTGGTAGAACATGTGCAAAATGCTTTCACTATAGCCATTGGTTAGAGTAAGAGTTTTAGAGGCATCCTTTTTTACATCGTCTCTACTCTCTCACCCTTGTCGCACTCTCGTATTACCATTAAAATGGAAGATGAAGATCAAAAAGCTTTTATAGTTGGGATCCCATCCATCCGCCCATCTATCCATCTGGAAAGAGTTATGGTGTATCCGTTTCATACAAGGATCACCGCGTCAAACGCCAGCCAACACAACGTCATCAGCATCACATGACAAAAAAAGAGTAATAGCAACAGCTTGTTTCGTTTTCAGATAAACTCGTGGTGAGACATAATCGTCCTGTATCCTGGAGAAAGCTTAACGGAGACGAGGAGGTAAATAAACAAAGTAAAAGCCCCTACGTCCAGCATTCACCTTCCAATCTTCTTTCTCCACTTCCTGGCTTTCGGCATTCTGCCTTCCCATTGTCCGTGGACACGAACTTCTGAACTTCCTAAAAGGAAAAATTGTGAATAAAATATTTAGCACAAAAAATGCTTTAGCAGATAAAGAACAAAAGCGTAAGCTACCCTGATACTTTTGTCTTTGCGCTTCCCCTTTCCGAGATAAACGGCTAAACAACGGCAATAAAAAATGTTCTTTCAGCCTCGTCCTGCTCCAGAACCCAGAGAGCATGTTGACCGCTTTCCAGACCATCTAAACCTTTCGCCCTAGTCATCACATCACAATGTGATCATCCCAATCCGAGAAAAATATTGTTCGGTTTTTTCACCGTCTTGACCATTTCTGCTCCGTGATCTTCCTTCCTGTCCATTGTTTGCGTTCCACTTGGCCGAAACCAGATATACAACTTTATCCTTTCCCTTTTTACTCCTCAAAAGATGAAGCAGCAGAAGAAGTTATAACATAACACTGATGGCATTGGCATGTCTCATGGCTTTCCCAGGATTACTTTGCCTTTCGTAATTTATTTAGATACAAAGGAGACACTATGAGATGGCCTTTTGCTATTATATGCGGGCTAAAATACTATTTCCAACATAAGGCAGTGTGCATCAAAGACGTCATTTGTTTCGAACGTGAGCTTCTCGAGGATTGAGTTATACTAAATGCAGAATTCCTAAATCATTATAAAGAATCATTTTGGGGGAACGTTCTTTCCGAGCAACGCCCTAAATCCCTTGTCTTATGTGTGCACAATATTTACTCGAGGATTTTTTCTCGCTTGCTTTGTTACGGGCCAGCTGTAAACCATTACAGCCGCATTTAGTACCCGTAAAGATTGGAAAGAAGATAAAAAAGTTTGACAATCCGCCCGATCGCCATAATAATGGGATCGTAACAGTAATCTCAATCAGATCTTGCTCTGTTTCCTCTAAATACGACACCATCACATATGGATGCGGAGTGGAAATGAGGATGGCGGAGAAGTAAAGAGCCCCTTCCATATTGCAATTCAATACTCTTCGAAGACTCATTCGTGTGGCAGGAGAAGTGTGTGCAAGTTTGCACTCCGCGTGCTCTTTCATTTTCCTGCAGAAAAAAGGATCTCATTCTTTCTTATTTTCTCGGACTATTTTTCACAAGAGTTCTTTCCTTCTTCTTCTCTTTTCTTATTCACAAAACATGTAATTCAATATGGCATTAGTATTTGTGTGTGTTCAATAGGAAAAGTTTACTTGGTTTATGCTTATTGAAGGACGGACTTTGAGGCAACGAACTGGAATCCAATGTGCATTGCCATATTGTCCTTTGTCGTCGCTCGCGTCATTATCACGTGTCAAAGCATCAGCACAAGTTCGTGCTATTGTTATTTACTTTTTCTTGTTGTCTACCCGAGCGAGTGTGTCGTGCATGTGCCTAACAGCTATCTTGTCTTCAGCTTCACTTCTTTGTTGTTTCCGCCTTTGGAAATACGTAATGATAATGGGATATACACACAGTATGGAAAAGGAGTTCAATGAAATTCCCTTTGAGTAGGGTTGTTGGCTTTGGTGAAGTGTGTAAACGTAAACTTTTGTGCACAATAAGCATGGACCGTCACACATTTACTTACCTTATGTAATCTAAGTGTATGAATTTTCCAGAAGTTCCATTCATACGTCGACAGAATAAAAAGTTTGGCAAATTCGCAATTGGTAATTGGCGAACAGGATGTATTTGCATTGTGAACGGTTAGATGAATCCTTGCCTTGTTAATAAAAATATTGTCCCTTGCTTCATCTGCCGCTGAACTAGGAAAATATTATGCTTTAAATGTCAACATGATTTCGAATTGTGTTCGCTAAACAAGGTATAGGAATATGGATATAAATTGTATTTGCTTCGAATAGATTCAAATTGGAAGTATAAGAACGCGGAAGTAGAAACTTAAGGTAGAGATGCGCATTTGCGCGTAGGTACAAATGTTGTGAAGACATAGTTTTGCATCATTCTTTATTCACGTTACACAATTTTTGATCGAGTCCCTAGCATCGAACCTATACCCTCCGAAATTTACAACTTGCCAGTACAAAGTGGAAAAAGATGGAAGGAAAAATGGAAATGGGAAATAATGTTTCATTGAAAGGATAATCATTGTTACGCTGTATGTCTGTTTGTATTCTTTATTCCTTCTCATGCATTTTTTCTTTATTGCTCGTTTACGCTAGCCTCTTTAGTACACACATGCTTGTATTTTCGCATCGAATGAAAAAAGAGGCCGCGAGTGAAAACAGACGCTTCGTTTATCTCCCTTTCCACAGCAAGTGACTTGAAGATATTTTTTAGTTTCTTTGAGGAAAGAGAAACTTTTGAAAGGCAAGAGACACGATGAAGAGATGCTTCAACAAATGATGAGTTGGGCTGAAAAGGAACAAACTTTTTTTGTGGGAAAGAATAAGGAACTTGTCATATGGATATATGAATATAAGTAAACGTAAGTATATATGGACCTATATGCAGTGTATTTTATCACTATCGCTCTGAATACTTTTGAGTTTTGATAGTTTTGGATACAAAGTGGAAAAATAAGGACACCACTTTTTCTGACAAAGTTTTTTTTTCGTTTTTGGCTACAGTTCAAATTAAAACGATATTTTGTATATATTGGGCGAATGGAGAGATGTGTGGTGCTGTAGAGCTACGTGCTTTGGTAGTAAACCATGAGGAATAAAATGTTAGGATAACCAATATGAAAATAATGATGGCAGTGATCACTTATAAACTTTTACGCTCTTTCACTCTTCAGCCAATTTCCTGTTACTTCAACAGAACGGAGTAATGAGTAAACGTTTTTCTCAATTTAAACTCTGAAAAGTACTCCACTTGACAAGTAAAAAGTAGTATGAGTACCCACACCCACTCATTCATAGTCAGTCCAGAGCTCATTTTAACTCTTGAATTTCTTTTTTCACTTAACGTTTTTTCAGTAATGTGAGAGATAGGGGACTGGGACGAAACGAGGCGCTCATTCGGCAAAGCAAGAAAAAAGTAGCTTCACATAAAAGTTTTCTTCTTTGGGTTTTTAAAAGAAAATACGAGAGTAGTTTTTCTCGTAGTCTAGCGTTTCCCATTGAATCTATGAATGAAACTGACAACAACGGCATACTTGTTCTGAAGAAGGAAAAAATGGATTCGACTTGATGGGCTGGAAAGAGGCCGAGTGGGAATAGAATGGTAATAAAAGTTTGCATGTGAATGAAGGAAGATAGAAACAAATGGAAGGTTGAATTTGGTTTGTGATTAGTACTTCTCAGGGGAAAAAGAATCAAACAAAAGTTTTCTCTTTACGTAATTCCCAGTCCAGTTGACAACTATTTTGTAATTATCCGCTCCATTTTTTCGGAACGGATCTCCCTTTCATTTTGATATTTCATGGATGAAAATGAAAAAAAAAAGTTTAATTAAAAAAGAATATAAGTCAATGTCAAGATCTGTAAAGGAACTGACACACTTTTAAAAATACACTGTAGAACTTTTAATGACTGCCGGTTATTCAATAAAATGTGTGCTTTTTAGAAACACGTTTTCCCAAGATATACATCTGTCACAATAAAAAAAATCCACCTGACTCGATAGCTGCAGGAAATAATCTATAAAAAAGTTGCGAACAAAGATTATATGCGAAAAGTTGGATAACTCTTGGCTTCCCTTCTCACTTCGATTTTTCACAAGGATTTTTTTATTCTCTCACTCTCACAAGGTATTTTATTCGAAATGATGGTGAAAATAAGGGCTCGTAAATCTTTTTCCCGTTGAAAAAGTAAAACATATTGGATTTGGATACATAAATATAAAAAAGTCAAAAGTTGTTTGAAGGGAATCCCTATTTCAAAGTACATACATAATACAAACGTTCATTTCGATTTATATGTAAAGTAATATCTAGACGAACATGTAAACATGCATGATACTGAGATGATGAAATTTTATGTAAAAGTAAACTCTATTTATTAAAAAACTGATATTCACTTATTCCCACATATCCCAATTTAATAGTTTACCCTTGCAATCCTCCGTTTTTTCTTTCACAAGCATCTTTCCACATGCGACCAAAGTAAGAAACTAGTTTTCATATTTTTGTCATCGATGTCGTCGCCAGTAAGTTGATTTATTTCTATTTATATACTATAGTATCATTTGAAGTAAGTAGCACGAACTTGTGACATTTTGTAACATATGTGAAATCGGAAGTACCATATCGTATTTATCATCATACATAAATGACATTTTGTATTTACTTTAGGTTCTGTGTATACACTATAAAGATTTTGCATGTAGGGCATACATTACCAGCACAAATATAATCTGCATTATAATTTTTGGTTCTCATCTGAGAATATAATTTACAGTGTTTAATGTTCAAATTTTCTAATCTGTTTTTCTAAAGTGTATGTGAATGAAACAAAGGAGCGGAAAGTGATATTTTGCGGAAGAAAATCCTATCCCAGAAACAGAGAGCAAACATATGAATAGTTTGGAGACATTGTTCCAGTTCATGATCCAGATCGAAAATGAGGAACTTTGGCCTTTCCGCAACATAAAAATGTTTGAGGAAAGTAACCGTAGTAGAGAGCCACAAAGAAACTAGGTTTACTACCTACTTGGAGTTGTTTATGATTTCTAACATGATCGAATGCAATAAAGAACCGTAGATTCTTATAGAATTTGCTGTGTCTCTCATTGGTCTAACGATCTTCTATCCAGTTAAAACCGTGCAAAATAAGTACCTCAAGCTTCAAAGAAAGACATAATTCTCATCATCTATTCATGTGATTGAGGTTTATTTAAATACGCATATTTTTACGATTTTATGTTCCCGATTCCATGTCTTGGCCACGCTCATGTTCCGTTTGATTATTTGGCACAACTATAAATAACGGTCGACGGTTCTTGGATTAACTTTTTGTTCCTTCCTACAAACCATAAGCATTTCTAATTAATTAAGATCTTCGGATCTCCCTTCTTTCATTTCTTCCATGACCTTAATCAGAATATGTCAAGTTTGTAATCATGGCCTAATTTTTATTTGCAAATTGTAATGCAATGCTGCTGAAAACAAGATGTGAAATGTTACGGAAAACCAACAAAACTAAATGGGAAAATTTAGAGACAACAAACTGACGATAGAAAAATATCTCGAATGTGAAAGTACGTATACTTTATATCGCTACATGCAAATATCCTACACATCAAAGGAAAACATGAATTAGATAATACACTTAAGTTATATACACTCTTTGTTTCAGTATGGTAGTTATTCAATAGCAATAATATTTAAGTTTTTATATACAAAACGTTTCATGATCATTAAAATATGGAAATTACACCACATTCATTACATTTGAAACATAATATTCTTACGCTCTCTTACCCACATACGTTGCAAACAAATGAACGTGTGTAATATGTTTGAATGGATGTATGTATATATATTTTTTCTATCTCTTTTTATGTATATAAATCATATAATCTTTGTTGAAGTCTAGTCTACAACTGTGTTATGGAATTTTTGGAATTCCTCCTTGAATTATCGACAAACTCTCCGGTGAGAACGAGGGTGGGCAAATCGACAGCAGACTTGGTCTTTCTCGACGCACTCTGCAGCGTGTTGTCACTCCCGTAAAAACTCACTTGCGAGCTCGGCGACGTGACGAAGACAGAGTTCTGCCTGGGCCGGTGGTGGTGGTGATGATGGTGGTTCATCATTACCGAGTTGCGGTGATTACTCAACATGCCTGTGCTGCCCCCCGAGGGGAAGCCAGCTCCTGGAATGGTCAATCCACTGAAGCCTGGAGCCGGGTCGGATGCTGGGATTCCGTGATAGTTGCACTTGACAAAATGCGGCGAGCCGGCCAGCATCTCTGTGCTTATATTAAATTTGGAGAAAGATCGCTGAAAAGAGAAACGAAATAAACTCACTTAAATTTCCACTGAAATGAGAGAAAAATGAGAGGAGAAAAAAATTCATTTTGCAACGGAGAGAATCCTATTAACCCTTTCTTTTTAGAAGCGAAATTACATGCCTTATTAAAATATCGTGCAAAGTTGCCCTTCTCTTCTCAGCTTTCAAATTATCCTAGAAATTATTCATCAAGTGAAGCCATTCTCTTCAATTCACATTCGATTCATGTCTCAATCTTCAAGGACTTTTTTATGGGTTTTAATACAGACTAATCTTCCACTGACCCAGATACTTTTCCCTGCTTGAGTCACACCATTCGAGTCATCGAGTCACAACTTTTTAGGCGAGCAACCAAAAACCATTGCTTTGGCGAAGAAGCATTTCTACCTTCATCCTTGTTAGAAGTCAACTGCTGAAGCTAATCCAGAATTAAGGAGGAAACGAGGGGAGGAATGATAAGCACCCCAGACCTAATACCAATGTCATGTCACATCTATTCGCAAACCCAACCTAAGCAATAAAACATGCGCGTATCTATCTGCAGTCGTTAGGAATGTCTTTCTTTCAGCCGTATGCTCTTGTTCATGTCCCTGCCACACATGTTGTCACCCACAAAAGATAAGGATAAGACTGTTTTTATTGCCCTACCAAAGAAAGTCAATATTGTGAGGAATTTTTTCATCTGGAATAAAAACTTTTTTTGCTTTGCTTTGCATGCGTGTAGCGGTGGTACAAAAAGGCACGTGCATATATGGTTCTCGTGAGTATATCTTCCGTGAATTCGTTTTTGCTCAAAGTCGTTTCAATCGTGGCCATCTAGAATGCAATATACATAAAAATGTGTGTAATATTTGCTCTAGGCTTAAATTCCTCTCGTTTCTCACAAGGATCATTTTTATGAGAATCAAACTTGGCAAAAAACTATCCTGCAGCAATTTGAATATTTTTTAAATTTTAATATTTTTTAGCAAAAGATTGTCTCGGCCAAGGTTATGGTATAGCTTCATGGACTAAAATACCAAATTAATAAACGATGATTAAATTCACCAGTTACATTTTGTAGAATGATGTCGGCCACACAGAACTTTTGGAATAGGCCTTCCTTTTGCAGGTAGGTCTGGTTGTATGATATTTGATAATCATAATGAAACGTTCGACTCTGGTATCCTACTTTCATTCAGTAATATTATTGCTGACAACAGCAAGATCTCTTCCATTTCACATGGCCCAGCTTTATTTTCTTTTGTTCTGTGAGTGTGACTGGAGTAGTGAGCTTATCCCTCTTATGATTTCGTTGCAATACAATCACAATGTAGAAAGCAATGACAAATATTCTACTTTTTCTATCATTTTATTTTACTTCGCATCTCTTGTATATGACCTCAAGTCAAGATTTTCAATTTCGTCTTGAAATTCCCCATCCTAAATATTCAATAATATTTCTCTTGCAAGAAAAAAGACTGCCTGGATGCGCGCAAAAAACAATTCAATATTATCTCTACTGAAATTCTTCCTTGAAAACAAAAAAAACCGAGCCCTTTTCCTATTTTCTCTCCACTGTCTCATGTGGGCGTCCACGTGAGGGAGATAAAATCTTGTTAATATTTGATGGATACCTTGAAGATTTTAAAGATAAAAAATACAGTCCTTGTAAAAATGTACATACATGTATGCTGTGAATACGAATCTCGTGGGATTGGTCTGGTCGGTAGGTGATAATAATGTACTCAAGAAAACCTGTTCAGATCTTGTTCACAGCTACTTTCTCCAGAGTTGAACTTGGAGTTTTAACCTAATACGGATGAGCCTGGCAATTGAGTCAAATCTGTTTTTTACGTCTCGTATTTCCATTCCCAGTATCCTTCACCTTTCCCTCTAAACCTGCAGAGTTTACCTTCAATCCCTACTCGCGATTATATCGTACACTCAGTAAAAGCGTAACAAGATCTAGTGAACTTGAGCTCTAGGATGTTTTTGTCTTGCCACCTTTGGTGTTCGCTGGAGCAAAGAGTTGGCTATTTTGACTGTGTAATTTGACTCAGTTTTTTTCCTCCGAAAACAAGAGAAGTAGAAGATGAAGAAGAAAATCCTATTCTATTTAAGTTAACAGAGCAAAACCTTCCACCTTTCACATCTCCAAGATCCCCTGTCGAGTTTTCCTTATTCCTTTTCCATTCAGCCATGCAACTTTAATGAGATGACAAAAATGAGGATGAAACTCCCCCCCCCCTCCAAAAAAAACTTGTCACGGTCGTGGTATGGTAACTTTTTAAAAAGGCAGGGATTAAAGCAGAGAAGTTACTCAGCTGCCTAACACAATAGAAGCGTGCATTGTTCATATGAGGTAGGGTTAAGTGTCACTTTAGGTATACAGACGTGTGTCAGTGGACTTTGGACAAACTCTGGACTCTGGGTGAAATCATCCATCTCCATTTTTCATTAAAACTTTAAACGCAAAAGCTTCAATCCAAACATGCTGATGCTGACATATGACACGAAACACGACACAGCTTTCAAGTTTTGAGGTTTTGGTTCCGAGAGGCGTAAAAAAGTATTTAAAAAGTCCAAAGAGTATGGATTTAATATTCCAAAGGCCAGCATGGCTACGTTATTGCTCTTATTACCTTGACCTGTTATAGATCTTTTGGATATGAGATGGAATAAAACGTGTTCATAAATGACACAGCCGCGCTTTCATTCATTAAACCATATACGTCCAACGAAAAATGTAATGCATAATAAACGAGAAGAATTATCTGATCGATACGATATACACAAGCTTGCTTTTTCTCCTCACTCCTCCTGTTTGCACTTTCTCATATATACATTCAATTCGAGGCAATTTTTATTAAAGGAAAGAGGTTTCTATATACTTTATCTGCTACGAGCGAGAAACTTTTATTTTTTGTGTTTTTGGCATACTTCAAGACATACCGGATGAGTACTGATAGCAGTCACCTCGGCCATGGGGCAGCTGGGTCGATGATTCTCACAAAACTTGGGTTGGTACGGCTCGAGCATGCGGATTTTGCCCCACCGATTGAAAAACAAAATGATTGCACCCACCCACAGTAACAACACTACGACGACAATGCCCACCTCCTCGCCACGCACGTTGAGTCCGGAGGTGGTAGCATTCGAGGTCACATAATATTGTCCATTTGGGTCATAGTATGGAGGATAATTTTGCTGGCCGTAGGGATGCGGGTAGTAGTGAGGTGGGAGCCCACCATTGTTCATGTAGGGAGGATGATTGTGTGGCAGTTGGTGAGGTGGAGGTCCATTCCCGTTCCCATTATAAGTATTACTATTGACATTAGGGTGGAGTTGGTATTGACTTGTTGCCTTTGGTGGATGGTATAACATAGGGTCACCAGGTGGCTCACCACCACCACCACCTCGATAGTCTGGTACACTGTTAGGATGGAGAATGTCCGCTTTCGCATATTTCATCTGGGGAATCATGGGGTCGGAACTGTTCATGTTGTTACTTCGTGGTTGAGGCCGCCGGTGACGTTGTGGAAGGCGCTGGTGGTGGGAGTGATGATCGTTATTATCATCCTCTTCATGAGGATGCTCATTTTCCTCGTGACTGTTCCAGTGGACTTCCTCGCTGGATCCTGGATTCAAGTTCGAGTTGGGATGGTCCCTCCCCTCCCCACCTTCCTTCTCTGTGGAGTAATTACAATTATTATCTCTCTAATTTTCCTTTTCGTGCATATGCAAAATGTTGCCAAATTAATGTGCGTCCATATTTTCCATCGTAAAAACATGCCTCAGAGGAGACATAATGCAGACGAAGAGAAGGAAATGAGGACAACAAAAAGTAATGCGGAAACGATTATGGCTTCAGTGTGTTGGAGCATGTTCTTTATCTGTCCCAGAGCATTATGGGAATGGCCACGATGAACATTTTATTAGGGAAAGGGAACTACCTTTTTATTAAGATAACGCGACCGACCTCTCTCACAGTATGCACTTTTTTGCTGCAATTTACCTCTGCTCCTCTCGGAACATCATTATTTTTTGATGTTCCATTTCCCCTGTCGTTATCCAAACTCACAACGAGCTTTTCCCATTCCCCCACCCACATGACAATGAGGATTTTAAATATTGTTGAATTGTGGGCAGGAAATCCCCTTTTCTTTGAAATGCTCATTGTTCAAGGATTATGTCTGAGTTTCACCTGCTTTCCTTGTTTTATTTACAGCTCAAAATGGGGCGTCGTTTATAATAACCCAGTTTCCTCTTTCCAGTTTCCAGAGGATAATACGAATTACAGTCAAAATCTCAAAATGTCATGTACATGGGTGCTTCATTTCATTCTAACGAAATAATGTAAAATGTTGCAATTTATTATGCTCACCTTTCTTCCCTGAGGAAAGATACCTGGAAGCTTCAGCAGAATTGGCGTCTGTGGGAGCCATATTATCAAAGTCCTTGTTTCGATGTATCAAATTTTTCCTCCAAAAAGTTGCAGTCTTGTTACGTTTTCGGGAGAATCCAATATCCGACTCAATTTCAATTTCTCAATTGGGCCAAAACTTCAGCTTGTCGCATCACTTTTTTAAAGCCAAAAAAAACCTTCTTCACGTAGTCTTCAGCGGCACTTCCCGTGGTGCGTGAAGAGACTTGACAAGCAACCGATCCGATGCACCTTTTGTATGTATTTATTCCACAGTTCACTTCACCAGGCGCAGGCTTTCATTCACTCACTTCGCTTTTTTTTCTATTGGGGAAAAGCGAAGGATTCACGAAGGGTTAAAAGCTATCATGTGTTCCGGAGCAGAGAAGTCAATGCTGGTGAATGAGCACCAGATAAATTTCACACTGAATTTCAAGTAACTCGAGGAAAACACTTTTATCAGAAAATCTATCATTTGACAGACACGCAAAAAAATATATATCAGCTACAGAATTTACAGCAAATTGACAACTTGTCAACACTCGCTCCTTCACTCACTCTCGCAATCCGACGATATATTTTCACTTGGGGAAAATAGGTGAGTTCTAGCGAGTTGAAGGTGAATAGAGATTGACGTGGGAAATGCTCGTTCAGCGTGATGCAGTGAAAGAGAAGGACCGACACAGGATATCATACAAAACATACGTTTTAGTTTCCAACAGACACTTGTTTTCAGTTAAACGCGTGCGGTTTTTCTTGCTTTGATGTTTGCACAGTAGAATCCTTCCGTCACATCAGAAGCTCGTGGAAAACTGGTGAAGTGAAAGGTACAAAGAGGGATATTGCAGTCATTTGGATTTGTAATAAAGTGGGAAAACAATACACCGCCTGGCCTCCTTATGCTTTGTCCAGTTCCCTTGTCTCCTCTATCCTATCACATTCATATATCTCTGGAATGATTACGTGTCTGGTTATATTGGTATCATGTCAGGGGAAAATATTTTCGATAAGGGTAATACACACCAAACACATAGGCACCCAATTTTCCCAAACAGAAAATTACTGGAGAAAGTTTAGATATTGGGAAATACACTGGATAATAATAGTGGAACTGTCAACACGATGACTACAAACACATAGCGCAATCCTCAATTGAGTTCGGTTCGGTCAGCGCTTCAGATTTTTGGGACGTTGTGCAATTTAGAAGGAAAATGTTTAGGTATATTTCATTTCCATGTATTAACTTGTGTGCACACTGGAGTCGGAGTAGAGACAGTAAAATCAATTACTTGCTTTTGCTTCGCATGTAACACTGTCCAGAGGTCCTCCAAGCTTACGCTCGGCTTTTTGGTGAGGTAGAGTTAATAGCTGAATTATGCTCCTTCTCCACATTTCCCCGCTTTCGGTAATAATTCACACGGAGAGGTGAAATAAACCCTGCTGGTGCTGCTTGTGGTGTCCTCTGCATCCGAGGATTGCTGGAGAAAACAAATAGAAATGAGATAAAATTGTTAAAAAATGATTGCTTCTCTTTGTTTCCCAAACATTGCTTGCTTGTTGAACTGAAACAAGGAGAGGATGAAATAAAGTTGTAAATAAGGCATTTTCTCGATTTGGTTGCCATTTTTCCACTTTGTGAATATTTAAACTAGAAGTTTGTTGGGCATGTCTTATTTTTTTCAGCGGTACAAAGTCATGTACAGAAAAAGGGAGAACAAAGGGGAAACCCGAAACAAGTTTTAAATTGCGAAGAGTTTTGTTTTGTTCTTGGTATTGAATAAGTTATGAAAACCCGTCCCAACCTTGTTTTTCGCTCTTTAATACTGAAACAAGAAGAGTCTCACTCACTTTGTCTCCAGAGAGTTTCAGCTTTGACTCTGAGGGTAGTGCCGAAAGTCCGAGAGAGATAGAGAAAAGGAAAATGTGCATTTCACGAGAGAGATCCCCACACAAATAACACGGTACACAAGTCTCGGAACAACTGACAAGGTTTGTGGAATATGCGTGAGCCTCCTTTTATTTTCGCGATACACAATTTGGAGGAAGTGTGTAACATGGCCAGTTCTCGACTACACAGGCGAGAGAGAGAGAGAGAACTTATTGTGAGCGATAGTCGAAGTCAAAATGATATGCTTCTCTCACTCTCACATTTTCCTCACTCTGCTTCAAGCTTGCTCCTCACAGCCATCTTCTCGCTCTGGTTTTATAGCGTCAAATTGTTTCACTTGGAAAGGGTTTGCATATGGCAAATGGTTTTAGCTGATCGTGAGTGCCTTTTCCTCCTTGTCACATGTCCTTATTCTGTTAGTCTATAAAATACTTAAGTATCGCGCATATACTCTTTGTGTCCAAACACATGTCTCTGAGACTGAGACACTAGGCCCCTGACTTTGAAGAGAAGGATAAAGTGTATCAAAATCAAAGTCATAAAATATTTGCCAGTCAGAATGTAGGCATCATATATTCCTCATGAATCTTGAAAAGGATGAGAGATGGTCTTATGTCATTCAACCACCACACCACATTCATGCCGAATATATGCATACAGCTCGTTTTTGAATCTCGAAAGCAATTCACCTTTTTAGATGGTTTCCAGCCGAGTGAAAATCTGGAACACTTAAATTGAGAGTAGTAGACTCGGTATACCAGCACGAATAGAGGAAGCCAAATTGTATCACTTTTGTTGTATTGTTTTCGAGGGGAAATTATGTACAATTGTATGTAGCATGTGTAACATTACATTTGCCTCCATAATAGAGCTCCTCCAACTGCGGTCTTGGAGAGATGAAGGTTTATGGAAATGAAAGTCTTATTCTGTGAGAAAGAGGAGATTTTTATGTCTGGGCTGAGTTTGAGTTGACTTGCATATGTCATGCAGCTTCTTCGTGAGAACAAGTGCGTCTAATGTGTCCCCAACCACTTTATTCATATTTTATGAGTGTATGTACTTAAGCAGTGAAAGAGACTGTACGGTGCACCGCAATCAAAATGAAACCAAGGGAGAAAGTTTTTTGTGTTTTGGCAGAAGGAATGCAATGAAAAGCACGCGTTTTCTCATGTCATCAAAATAAAATGGAGTGTGCGCGTGTGACTATCGTATATAATTTTATCCTCAGAGGAAACCTTGAAAGTAAAAATGTCTTTCTCTCGTTCTTGTCACGTGTCCTTCTACAAACTCGCTCATTCAGAAGAATGATAACAGAAAATGCATTAAAAGGAACAAAGAAAGAATCCTATTCTGAGCCTCAGCATATATACACATCAGAATGAAACATATGTACGAACATGGGAAATGAAACGAAGTGAAAGGAAAAGTGCACAACACATGTGTCGCGAAAATTGGTTGATATATACTTGAGTGAAAGTAAAATCACCGACCTCGCCTCATTTCATTTTCTTAGAAAATCCAATCCTCTTTCTACCTGGAAAATAATGAGCGAAAGAGGATACTGCGGTTACATCCGGTGGAAAGACTTTGATTGCATTTTCTTTTGCATAAATTAGAGAATATTTTGAAATGGAGAAATATTTTCTTACGAAACAATGCCTGCACATAGACATATTATATATAAAAGCATACGCCATATCTTATTATGATTCTAACAGGATTTTCCTCCTCGTGGCAATATCCCTTTTCACTTCCTTCCCGTTCGTTGGCAAACTTTGAAAGAAAGTCGAGAATATAGGAAAGAGGATACTTACAACCTTACTTACAACTGCGGGGGGAGCCAGGTGGGTCGGGCTTGACAGTTCTCGTAAGATCACTGAAAGTTAAGCAACGTTCCCTTTGCCGAAACAG
>JAQFZW010002499.1:0-16981 GCA_034687055.1 Heteromurus nitidus | reverse complement strand
TCTGAAAAGCTGCTTAGCCATTTTAACGTGGTTGATTCCAGACAAAACTATCTTTAAGTACCTTTGCATTGGAAATAATGATGGAAACTGCTTGGCCTACTTGATTGGGGAATACGTCCTGAAATGTTTCAGAGCAACGAAGGACCCTTACCGTGCTACAAAATTGCTGATTTATTACTTCAATCTTCTAGAGACTTTAATGCTTGATGAGGGGCCACATTATTATTACTCGAGTAAAATTGCCAGACCAGATGCTTATAGTACTATTCATGTAGACACCGACGAGGAAAATGATGAAGAGCCGGAGCCGAAATCTGAAGGTCAGAATGAAAATACGAAGATGGGAACTGCAGTTGAGGATGAAAAAATGGATGAGGATGTTGCGGATCTCATGTGTACCCAGTTCGCATGCCCGGAGAAGTACAAATTAGAAGAGGATGAGAAGGAGAGGGTGCTAAATTTCAATAAGAATCCTAAATTGGTTCCTTGCTGGATCTGTCCACAAGAATGGGAAGCGACAGAGTTAGATCCAGCCGCAGAGAAACCCTGCCAGTGCCGAAAGACATTATTGGGAAACACGTTTATAATGCTCTTAAACGTTGTCGAGTTCTGGAAGGTTTCTTTTCAACAGAGTGAAAATAGAATCAATGAATTGGAGATTCGGGCGCATTTAGAATTACAGAGGCTGGAAGAAAATTCCATGAATGTGGAACAAAACGGGAGTACAATTAAAACAAACCAAAAACGTGAAAAACTTTCAGAAAACTTGAAGTCAATCCGGGATTTTATTGTAACAAACTCAAACGTTAAAGATGAGGACAGATCTAAGGTTGGAGACTGGACATGGGACGAACTCCTTAAACAAAGCAAGTCTTCATTACCGGAGTCAGATTGGATTGATCAAAGACTAAGACAAGACAATATTTTCGACTATGCAATTCGGCGAGGCGTGATGTTTATGCATTACTACAACATTGAAATTAAGAACATGGCTGTGGCACTCGGTTCCGAAGCATTTCGCTGCTCAACCTTAATTTTCACTGAACTTCGGTATTATATTGAGAACATGATGCTGTCGGACACAGAAAGAAATTTGATCGAAGAGCTTACCCAGTTGGAAGATGAATCAGAGGGTTCTGCTGAAGAATCTAGTAGCTTCATGTATGATGACGATACGGATGAAGATTCTGAGCAACTTTCTTCTTTCATTCCTAAAAATGTTACTGTTGCTCTAGACGCATTACCAGATATAGATTTGCCGAAATTCTCAGAGAAGATTTTTGATGAAGGGTTACGTTGTGTAGAACTTGAGTCATTGTAGAATTGAAAGATTTATAGGAAATAGTCTCGCAACTATGCAAAACGATGTAAAAACCCCTGCTAAAGCGCTAAAATATTGTATAGAATTATTTTTATTTGTATCAGTGTAATAATTATTTTAATACATCACACCATCTTAAGCTGCAAGTGACGCCTTACGTTCGGCGTCGACATGCAAGACATTGTAATTTCCTTACACATACGAATACGAATCAGCAAACGTGTCTTCCGTACCTGTAACGGCTGCATCTACTTTAATCCTTTACTTTTTAGATCTCCCAAGTTTGATCTACACAAAGAGGCGTGGTCGTGGTCGAAGAATCTTTAAAAATGTCTAATCCTGGAGGTGCAGCGTCAGCTTCAACCCATGAAGACTCCACAACTCAGCACAACACAAGTATTGAACACAGTCAGGTATAAATGTTTAAGTCTGAATACAGAACTACTCCACATACAAAACAGGTGTAAACTAACTTTGATTTTGATAAATAATCTTACATATTTTATGTTTTTCGCAGTCCGAAGACGAAACAGAAGTAGAGATCGACGTGATCAAAGGCGACGGAGCTGACCGCAAGCGTTTCTTCTCAAAAGAATTAAGATGCATGATGTACGGATTTGGAGACGATCAAAATCCATACACAGAAAGTGTTGACTTCATTGAAGATCTCGTTATTGAATACATTACGGAAGTGGTAAGGGGAAGAACCTACAAAACCAATCCCCTTTGATGTTGTATTGTGAATAAATTTGATTGCTCTTATATTAACCGTCTTCATTATCCTTTATTTTTGCACAGACACAAAAAGCAATGGATATAGGGAAAACGGGTCGTGTCCAAGTTGAAGATATTATGCATCTCGTTCGAAGGGATACTCGCAAGTATGCCAGGGTAAAGGATCTTCTCACCATGAACGAAGAGTTGAAGAAAGCTCGAAAAGCCTTTGATGAGGTTAAATACGCCACAGGCGTTTAAGCTAATTGTTAAGTGGTTATAAAGACTAGACCATAGATGTAATACGTAATATCTATAATTATACAATAATTTCTTTGAACTAGACAAACATTTCGATCGTCATAATAATTATGTACATAATATAAATCCGGAACGCATAGTATTTATACGTGTGTAATGTTTGTATTTTTAATCATTAAGCCACTGAAAATAAATACGACATTTATTCTAAGAACCAAACAGTCTTCAAACTACATTTAAACTCAATTTGAAATGCAGAACTTCCCTAAACGTGCCTTGGTGGCGTCTTCAAAAACTAATTCAACTTGGAGTAATAAAAGGACGCCAACGCCAACAAAGGTTTGCTGGCTTCATACCCACGTCGCCCCAAGATTTCCTTACCTTTCGGTGGAAATACAAACAGGATTGATAGCAAGGCATGCATGATGCATTCTGCGTATTTTAGGCTCGGTATCGTATCTTATGTATATCTTTAGGCATATTTTTTGTGCCGATGCCGGTTATGGTATGCATGTCTTCAAGTTAGGTATATCATCATCATCATCACGCTGAAAGCTTCTGGAAGGTACATCTGCTTATGCATTGTTACCTTTTGGAGATGTCGAATGTTGTCTGTGCACCTATATGACTAAAGCACACGTTCCCATCCTTTGTCAGTATATGCGGTAAAGAAGGTTTGTATAAATTCAAGATTTCCAATCTTAAAAAGGCAAGGCTTAGAAGCATTGTGTCATGTCATGTGTGTAGGTGTATGAATCATAAGTATCAAGAAAAGGCTCGCCAATTGTTATCTTCTAATTTCACCTTTTAACTACAAGTTTAGTAATTTTTTTTGGAGTGAAAGCAACCCAACTTAAATCGTCTCAAAATGGTAAGTTAAAAAAATGGAATTATATAAGAATTCATGTGTCGATGTTGGGTGTGAAATATATAATCTTGAATTTTGATTGTTTTGGAGTGAAATGATTTGAAGGGAATTAATTAATTTTATGTGGAATGATTAGGCTATGTCACTGAATCCCATCCGCATCCTGAACCCTGATGCTGACCAAGAGAAGGGGGAACTGGCTCGAATGAGCAGTTTTGTTGGAGCAATTGCCGTTGGTGATCTCGTTAAATCTACCCTTGGTCCGAAGGGGATGGACAAGATCCTTGTGGGTGGTGGAAGATTGAATTCGGGAGACGTAAGTTAACAATAAGGGTTGAAGTATTCTAGATTTAAAATTTATAAACGTGGATGGTTGTTCTTTATTTATTTAATTAAATTTTGTTTGGAACGTGTCTGCAGATTGAGGTGACAAACGACGGCGCTACAATTCTCCGTTCCATTGGTGTGGATAATCCTGCTGCAAAGGTCCTAGTGGATATTTCGAAGACGCAGGATGAGGAAGTTGGCGATGGGACCACGTCAGTTACCGTTCTTGCTGCGGAGTTATTGCGGGAGGGAGAGAAGTTAATTGACAAGAAAATACATCCACAAACAATTATTTCTGGCTGGAGAAAGGCAACGCATACAGCTCTGAATGCGTTGGAAAGTGCTGCAGTCGACAACGGGTAAGTTCAGATTTATATTTTAACCTGTATCATTTGTTTGATCCTGAGGGATAAAAAATTAATCCACTTTTTTGTAAATACAGGGCTGATGACGTGAAATTTAGGGAGGATCTGCTAAACATTGCAAGAACAACGTTGAGCTCGAAAATTTTGGGTCAGCATAAGGAGCATTTCGCCAAGTTAGCAGTTGAAGCTGTCTTGAGGTTGAAGGGATCCGGAAGTTTGAGTGCTATTCAAATTTTGAAGAAACAAGGAGGTACCCTTATCGAGTCCTTCTTGGATGAGGGATTCATTCTAGACAAGAAGATTGGCGTACATCAACCAAAGAAAATCGAAAACGCAAAGATTTTAGTAGCAAACACGCCCATGGACACGGACAAAATTAAGGTGTTTGGATCTCGGGTTAAGGTTGATTCCACAGCGAAGGTGGCGGAAATTGAACAAGCCGAGAAGGAAAAAATGAAGGAGAAAGTAAATAAAATTTTGAAGCATGAATGCAACGTGTTTATTAACAGGTTAGACTTATTCAAACGATTTATATGTACTTGAAGTGTTGAAGTTCTGAGACAGTAGTAGTACCATGTTTATTATTTAAACTTCAACAGGCAATTGATTTACAACTATCCAGAGCAACTTTTCGCAGACGCCGGTGTAATGGCCATTGAACACGCCGATTTCGATGGTATTGAACGCTTGGCTCTGGTAACTGGAGGAGAAATTGTTTCTACTTTCGACGATCCCAGTGGCGTCAAACTCGGTTCCTGTGCTCTTATCCACGAAATTATCATCGGAGAGGATAAACTCATCAAGTTCAGCGGGGTTGCACGTGGTGAAGCCTGTACGATAGTGATTCGTGGGGCAACATCTCAGATCATCGAAGAAGCCGAGCGTTCCCTGCATGATGCCTTATGCGTATTAAATGCAACCGTGAAGGAAACTAGAACTGTATATGGAGGAGGTTGTAGCGAAACCTTAATGGCTACAGCGGTTTTCAAACTGGCATCGGAGACACCAGGAAAAGAAGCGGTCGCAATTGATGCTTTTGGCCGAGCCCTCCTGGTAAGTTGTTGACTATAAGTTATATTTAACAGAGCAGAACGCTACAATATGCAATGTGTAGTTATTTGTAACTTGTCTAATTTGCTAGGCCCTACCTACATGCATTGCTGATAATGCTGGATATGACTCGGCAGAACTTGTTAGCCAGCTAAGAGCAGAACACAATCAAGGAAATCATACTGTCGGTCTCAGTAAGTGTTTACAGATACTTTGCTTCATTGGCATATATTGTTGTAAATCCCATATTTATTAACCGGAATTATTTACTTTGCCGTAGATATGGACGAGGGAACCGTTGGTTGCATGAAGGATCTAGGAATTACCGAGTCACTGGCTGTGAAACGGCGTGTAGTATTTTCTGCATCAGAGGCGTCCGAAATGATTATGAGAGTCGACAATATTATTCGAGCTGCACCACGGAGGCGAGCTCCAGATAACCGACCATGTTAAATTGTTAAGTCTTTCAGCTGACACTTTTTGTACTACCAGCATCCAGTGAATTAGATAGCTTTCTATAATTCCATTTTTGTTAAGTGAACTTTCCTTATTTGAATGTTTTAACTTTTTGCACTGCTTTGTAACAATTTATTACGTTATCCAGTAAAATCTGGTGAACGTGCAAAAAATGAAGTTGAAATTGAGTACTGATATCAAATTACAACACTAACCCTCAAAATACCTAATAAATGCTAAACATTTTAATTAAAAGACCGAATGCATTAATTGATTGATTAAATGACATATAGCAGATTTGCCATCGATTTGGGAATAAAATTAGCGTTATCATTTTATTACAAAATTACACGAAACCAACAATAATAAAATTATCATTTTTACAAAGTTGATAATACTACGCGAAGACAAACTTAAACTTCTTTCGTTGCAGCTTAATATTCTACAGATGTATTAATTTAGATGACCATTAACCGCGGTGCGATGTTCATGCTCATCAGTTCTTGGAATAGTAGTTTCGCAGCGTACGGAAGTCGTATTTGGGATATCTGCAAATTCACAATAAATAATCCATAAAGTATATATAAAAATACATGACTTGCATATACTGATCGTTGAATTGTATCAGGTGATTTGAATTGAGTTAAAATCATCGTCGTAACTTCATACACAGCCAAGAGATTGCTCATCATTTTTATACTTTAAATTCGTTTTAATCATGGAGCCATGGTCATACCTGAGTTTTATTTTTACAGCCTCTGCACTCGAACGTTTTGCTTCTCAAGTTCGCAATAGCAATCAACCCACACAAGTCGCAAATATGGACACGGTACGGATCGGATACCTGAAGAAACATTATTTGCATTAGATCGGATCAAGGTAAGGTACTATCTAACTTTAATAATTTCTCGGAACAAGTCTTCGCGATCTGAGATGATATCGGTGAAGGTTTTCATTCACGTGCTAAACAGCAAAATGTTTACCTCAAAAAGACGTTCTCTCAAGAATTGTGCAGCGCCGTGAGAAATTTGACAATCTCGTTCCATCTCTCCAAAACGCAAACCACCATCCCTGTGATAATAGAAAACATTGTAAAATAAAATGTGACAAATTTGGGTCGCACATCCAATGTGAAATGCGTCTTCATGCTCGTTTACCTGGCACGACCCTCCATAGGCTGTCTCACCAAAATCTGAACAGGACCACGAGCACGTGAATGAATCTTGTCATCTACCATGTGCTTCAATCTCTGTAATCGAAACAAAATCACGAACAGATATATTAAACTCATAAACCAAACGAATGAACATGAAGCTCAAGATGTATTTTTTCATGTCAGAAATGTTCGTGGTAAAATCAGAAGCTTCACTTCATACAGCCAAGGGAAAGAATGTCATCATGCATGAGTTTGAACATTTAGCCTTCATGACTAAGGGCCAAATTAATATATTTCTTGAGCGTCAAAGCTCGATATCTAACCTGATAATAAGTTGGACCAAGAAATACATGCGCGTTAATTTTTCGTCCTGTGTGACCATTGTAAAGAATTTCGTTCCCACGAAGTTGATAGCCGTAATCAGCTAATAGATTTGAGATTTTCTGTACGTTGACAGCATCGTTGAAAGGAGTGGCATCACCAATTTCACCTTTGTTTGCTGAAACCTTTCCTTGTAAGCATTCGATTAAATGACCAATTGTCATTCTGGATGGAATAGCGTGAGGGTTGATGATGATGTCAGGAGTTAAACCTTCACAGGTAAATGGCATGTCCTACAGCATAATAATAAGAGTCGTAAACACACTATATAATCCAAATGACAACTGCATTTGTGACGTATTTATATTTATTTTCTATACCTCTTGTCTGTACTGGATACCACAAGTTCCTTTCTGACCGTGACGGGACGCAAACTTATCACCGATTTGCGGTATACGAACAGATCTTACACGAATCTTGCAAAATTTGTATCCTTCTGAGTTGATCGTTAACATGACTTGATCGACGATTCCAGTTTCTGAATTACGGAGAAACGTGGAGGCATCTCTCTTCACATAACGTCTGCTGGTTTCTTGAAACTCGTCGTCTGATTCAGGTAACGTTATTGTTTTTCCTATACAAAATATGATTGCATATATATGCTCATTAAATTTGTTATCCATCAAGATCGCACTATTCCACCCCTTTGAACTTGTTTGCATACCAATGATGACATCATCGCCAGATACACGAACTCCAGGAGCAATGATTCCATCCCCATCAAGTTTATCATAGATGGCATTTCTCATCCCCTGGCATTTATCCCTTGAAGGCTTTTCGAACTGTTCCTCCTGGTCGCCTATCCTCTTGGATTCTTGATCCTTATATGATCGATAAAATACAGATCGGAAAAACCCTCTATCTACAGCTGAAGCATTCAGAACGACAGAATCTTCTTGGTTGTATCCGGTGTAACAGGCAATAGCGACAACACTATTGATGCCTGCAGGCAATTCACGGAAACGAAGATATTCCATGGACCGCGTCGTCACAAGGGGTTTTTGAGGGTAGTACAGAACGTGTGCCAAAGTATCCATCCGAACATGGTAGTTTGTGATGTAGACGCCCATAGCTTGCTTCCCCATAGCACTCTAACATAAGCCAAACACCACAGATCGCAATAAGATTAGAATGAACTACAATACTAACTATTCGAATCATGTCATATACTGATGTAAATAATACCTGATAAGTGTTTCGAGGAGACTGGTTATGATCAGGGAAGGGGATGATGGAAGCACAAACACCTAAAATCATAGCTGGATGAATTTCGCAATGAGTGTAAGTTGTACAGTAGGCAAAACTAGGGTCTTGGTTTAAGTCAACTGGTGTCATCGCAATCATAGCTGTCTCTTCCTCCATCGTGTCAATATACTCGACTACACCTCTGGCCACGAGATCTTGCCAACTGGAAATCAATGAGAAATTACATTACCCTCAGAGTACATTGTATAAAGTATTAGTATTTAAAAAAATTTGTTCACTTACCCGAAATTAGTATATTCTCGTTCTTTCAACATGTCTATATGTTTTTTGCGAAGTAATAGCTTTCCATTTTCAACAATTAAGAGAGGCCGACAAATACGCCCTGCATCAGTGTATATCCTAATTTCTCTGTCACGAATATCTCTAACCATTGATACTTCTGAAACAACGATGTCCATGGAACGGCGAAGTTTCCTGAGAGTCGCCATCAACTGTTCGGGTTCTCGATGGATTCCTACCCAGCATCCATTGACGAAGATTTTCGTGGCACTGCAGAAAGGAACAATGTATTTTTAATAACAACTGAAATACTAAACACGAGAAATCTAAGTTTTTAATGTGCCACTCTTACTCTGCAATAGCAGATGGTGCAATTTCTTCAAGATTTTCCATTGACCATTCCTCTAAGAACTCAAGAATAGGACTGGGTTGTGAACCAACGGAAATGTACGCCATCAGCGCAAGATTCTTTACGAGACCTACAGCAGCACCTTCAGGAGTTTCGGCGGGACAGACCATACCTAATAAAAGGTCGCATAATTAAAGCTTGAAATCGTTTATGACAAAAATCACTAATTAATATTGAAGACTACGATATAAAACATACCCCAAAGTGTGTTATGTAACTGACGAGGTTTAGCCAACTTCCCATCTCTACCAATAGGACTGTTTACTCGCCGTAAATGAGATAAAGTGGATGCATACGTCAGTCGATTCAATACCTGAAAGGAAAACCATTTTCTATGAAATTCGAGTTCCACAAATACATCATTAAAACTATTGATACATTTTTATCAGTGAAATATTCTTTGTTAAAATCATCGTCGTAACTGCATACACAGCCAAGAGATTGTTCATCATGTATCAGAAGCTTTAGTAAATGTAAACCCTGAGGTTTTTCTAACCTGGGATACACCAGCTCTTGCTTGATGAGCCTTTTTCTGATCTCCCCAGTTTCCTGTCGCCAGCGAATATTTCAGACCATCAGTGATAATTCTCGTTTTAATTGCTAATTCTAGGTTGAAGTCTTTTCCTCTATCAATGAACTTCTGAGCGTAAATTCTAACTTCCTTCATTAAAGTTTTAAAGAGACCCCTGAAGAGAAACGCAAGAAGGGGTCCGGCAAGATCAAGTCTTTTATTGCCGTAATGATCACGATCATCCAATTCACGACGACCGAGAGAAGCTAACAGCAATCGATGAACCATATATCCCAAGAAGTATGCTTTTTTTGTTTCACAAAAGTCAGAAATACCGACGTGAGGTAACATTTCTTTCTGTAAAATTTCCTTCGCGTATTTAATACGCTTTTCCTTTGTGACACCGGGTTTCGCACCTCTTGCACCTAAAATGAAGAAATCATACACATTACATAAGGAATACATCAATTCATATTATCCAGTACCGATCAAATTTGCCAACGAACTTACCAATAAAATTCAAAGCAACGTTCTGTTCCTGAACCACAAAAGCTTCGTCCAAAGATGGCTTCACCATTTCCATCATTTCAGGATCATCGAAGTCATAAATAATATGCTCCAGGATGTCTCGATCGGCGACGAATCCCAATGCCCGAAACACGATCATAATAGGAATTTCTTGTTTGATGTACGGAATAATAGCAATGATTCTCTGCCCAATTGATGACTTTTTAAGGGACTGGCCACCTCGAGAGAGCATGTTCACCCAAAGAGTACTTGTTGGTCTTGAAGAATGTTCCAAGCATGATCGAATTTCTGCCTTGAAAGCATACTTGGAATCCTTCATACTAAATACGTAGACTGTATTCGTCGCCATTTTTTCCTGAGCAATTAAAACCTTCTCTGAACCATTGACTATAAAATAACCACCAGGATCTAGGGGACATTCATTTAGCTGTGTTAGATCACAATCCGACATTCCACTAAGAATACAAAATGTCGACCGCAACATTATAGGGATCTTTCCGATAAACGTTTTCTGATGAGTGGTTTTTAATGGTTCATCTTTAATTGCAGTTTTTGTAATGTCCACAAAGAGTGGGGCTGAATATGTCAAATTTCGGAGACGAGCTTCATTTGGCATCATGGGCGATGCGGCACCATCCTTCTCCCAATGTGTTGGTTTCGATAAATAAATTTGCTCAAATTTTAACAAGTATCGGGCCTAAAAACATTTTAAAATGCTTTTACCAAATTCACATTATTTGCCCAAGCTCTTATCTGAGGAATTTTAATATTACCGTATTTTCAATTTCGCCAGTAGTATGTTGCGCCTCTGCCTGGAGGTCGATTTGTGGCGAATCTTCAACTATTCTCTGGACGGACATTTGAATGAATTCGTCAAACGAATCCAGTTGTTGCCGGACTAACCCCTTCTCTTCAAAATATGCGTTAATCACAATCCAGCAAGCTTCCTGCCATAACTCCTCCGACGCCCCCTCGTCATCGATATCTTTAAAGATTCAAGATAAAAACCAAATATTTCAATTTCTAAATCCAAAATCCAAAATACTTTCATTTTATATTTGACATTCAACATTCTAAACTGTTTACACTTTCTATCACGGTTCGAATAGTTGATAGTTATTATGTCCAGGTTCATATTCAGCAGTTACACATTTTCCAAACAAAGCTTACAAGTGACAAGTAATTAAAAGCTGCAAAATACTGGAAGTACTAACCTTCTTCCGGTTCATACATCTTCAATCAGCAATGGACGCTACCCCCAAACAATCAAGACTTCTATTTATTTATTTACTAAATACAATTAAGTATTTAGTACTTGCCAGAAGCAGCCAAGGCAGTGGTCAAGTCTAAATAGCTAGTTAATGTAGTTAATTATGGTCTACCGGCTGCCCGCCTTCAGCAGCCTCCGTCATCCGTCCGATAAACTACCGAGATGAAAATTTATCTAACCATTTACGATTTACTAGTGACCCGACCGCAAAACCAAAAATAAAACATCTAACACCTTCAACCTTTAAACTAGAAGTTAAAAGGAATCTGATATTAGAATACTTTTTTAATTAATTACTTACTGTTTAATTAACAGTCAACAGTGAGTTCTCGCTCCAGACGTCTGTTCTGCTAGACAGAGTCCACAAAAGAACTGACTGAACGATTGAAGCACGTAAATGCGTATTTTATGCACACCAAAAACAAGCTATCTTATCCATGTTGCTTCCCTGTGCTAAGGCAAAGCAGTCATCTGCGGAGTGAAGCCGAGAGGTACCTCTCTTCGCATTGGTGATTGGGTGGCTCGTGTTCCACCGCGAAAGTTGATACCTCAGCTAGGATCCACCTCTGTCGTTCTCTCTGTTTATGTTTTCTACATGCACTTCGCCAAACATAAACACAAGAACAAGTGTCGGTGGAAGGGTTTTAATGTGTTTACAGTTTAAGGTTTTAGTTGTAGACTGTTGTTAGCTAATTTAATTGCTGTTGTGATCGGCAGTTAAATCTTTTAATCATGTCTTCGGACGAGAAGGAAAGTTTTGAAATCACTGACTATGATTTGCAAACGGAATTTAATCCTGGTCGCTTCCACAGGAAGATGACAAAAAATCAGAAAATTTATGGTAATTGCAAATTAGTCATTTTTAGTTTGTATAATGTGATTAAGAGGAAGTGGCCAAGGTTCTTATTTAATCGGATATATGTTCTGGTTAATTCTTGCAGGGATTTTCGCTGGTGACGAAAGCGATGAAGAATCTGCACATCCAGGTTTTGGGCGAGGTTCCTCCAGTAGCTCGTATCGATCCAAAGCTAAGGGCAAGGGCTTTAGTGGGGGTGGAGGTGTTGCTTTCGTATCCGGTGGGTTACAACAGCCCGCAAGTAAACCAGAGGAAGTGGATAACGAGGAGGAGAAGCCGGTAGGAGGGGATATACCTGTGACAGATTCCTCAAGGTACTTAAACCTGGAAATTTTCATGAGATGTATCAAATGTTAATTATCAAATGTGAACTGTTTGTTTATTTAAATGTGATGTGCATAATTGTTGTTTGCAGTGAGGAGGAAGTACAGATAATGCCAACATCTTTTCGAACCAAGAAAGATCAGATGCCTTTTGACCAGATTGCTGGCTTACGGAGACAGGGCGGAGGATTATCGACGAGCAAGGAATCCGAGATGTACGGGATCGGTGCCAAGTTGTTGCAGAAGATGGGATATCAACCTGGGAAAGGTCTTGGGAAAGACCTGCAGGGGATACAAGCTCCAATAGAAGCCCATGTCAGAAAAGGCAGAGGAGCAATCGGTAAATTTTTAACACATCTGAACGGAACTATACATATGACAATAAAGTTATCGGTTATCAGACAACAGTGAATGATTTTAATTTAATTAGGGGCATACGGCAAGGAAAAGAAAACGGCTCCTGCTGAGGCGTTACAACCATCCACCAAGGAAAAGCAAAAGGCTGAAAAACAAGTCACTCCAAGGGAAAGTAAATGGCAGAAATCTGGAAAGGCGAAACAAAAGGTGGAGTATAAGTATGTTACAGCGGAAGAAGTACTTCAGCAAAAACAAGTTCGTGTTCGACCAGATGCCGGGTAATTATTAGTTTTAATGATCGAAATATTTTTGAAGAAGCTGTGTTATTAAAGCTAATCACTAAATTATTATGTTTCAGGCATTTGGCAAAAGTGAAAGTAATTGATTTAACGGGTCCGGAACAAAGAATTTTGAGCGGCTATCATGCTATTTCGGCGGGCCAGAAAAGGCCGGAAGATGAATGGGAACTTGAGAAGGAAGTAGAAGAAGTTACCGAGAAGAAGCTGCAGATTGGAAAATCTGCTTTTGATATGCCTGAATTGTTGCATAACATTGAACTGCTTAAAGATTCGTGTGAACATGTAAGAAACTTAAATCCAAATTAAAGCATTTGCTCTAAACTTACTTTAGATAGAAGGAACGAGCGTTTTTAAATACAGAAATATTTAATACTAATTTGTGTGTTTTCAGGACATATTCAAAAATGACCGAAAAGCGAAATATGCGGCCGAGCGTAAAGTAGCAATACTGGAAGAAGTTATTCAGTTAAAAGATACGGTTGAGAAGGAAGAGCAAATGATTGAAACTCTAGAGGATTTGATTACAGACGTAAAATCCTTAGTTAACAAAGAAGACTTGGATATCGATACTGCTTTCTACGTATTAGGAAAAATCAAAGTAAGTTTATAAGCCACAACTTATTCCTTTACCAATTTTTAAATTACTCAAATTCTATTCAGATCGTCTTTAATTTTACTATATTTAAAATTTTCAGAGAGATCATAAAGAGGAGTGGGAATTGTATCAGTTATACATTCTCGTGCCTGCTGTGGCAATACCACTTATCAAGCAAGATCTAAAGTCATGGAATGTGTTAGATCATCCTCAAAAACCTGTGCAGTTACTAAATGATTGGGCGAGTTTGCTTGGTGGAAGGACAGAACAGTTTGAAGTCATATTATGGGAAGCATGGATGCCTTCTATTAGACAAGCCAGCTTGTAAGTGGTTTTAAAATTATCAAATCCAGATTAGATTGGATAATTGATCGATAGCTCATCCTTTACACAATATTTGTTGATTTTATTGCAGGAATTGGAATGTTAAGGACGCTAGTCATATGATCAGTGTAGTTGACTTTTGGAAACCGATTTTGCCACCGTGGATGGTTGCTAATATTCATGATCAAATACTTATGCCTAAAATCAATCAGGCTGTAGAGGACTGGGATCCACTTTCTGACGAAATTCCGATACACTCGTGGATTCATCCATGGCTTCCACAATTAGGTAAGTCTACTAATCTTTATGTCGTGGTCGTGGTCTAAGATGATTAATCATAATCATACCCAAATTACGTGATACATCACTGCGCGTTCTAATGTTGTATTCAATCCAATTTTATTGGATGTTAGGTGCTAAACTGGAGGTTGTCTATCCCACAATTAGACGGAAATTGGCTAACGCTCTGCAAAGGTGGCATCCTAGTGATGTGTCAGGAAAGCAGATATTAACACCATGGATAGGCGTTTTTTCGAAAGGTTCACTGGAAACTTTCTTAATAAAGAATATTGTTCCAAAGCTGCAAATGGCAATGCAAGAACTGCTAATACACCCAACTTGTCAAATTATGGGTATGAAAATTTGATTGAATTATCTCTCGTAATTCCTAACCATCTAATCTTTGGACATTTTTGCTTTTGTTCTAGAACCGTGGAATTGGGTCATGCAGTGGATTGACCTGATTCCTGTCAAGTCAGTCATTGGGATTTTGGAAACTGCATTCTTCCCTAGATGGCTGCAATTTTTAATGACGTGGTTAAATCAATTTCCTAATTTTGAAGAAGTTCAGCATTGGTATACCTGGTGGCGTGCACAATTTCAAGAGCCGTTGATGAGTGACCCGGTTGTTGTCCGTAAGTTAATATTTTGCTTTGCGCTCTGTACTTTCATTCATTTTTCCACAAAATTCATTCGTCGAGATATATGTCAAAGTACACAACAAATTTTACTTAATCCTTTCAGATAACCTTCAAAAGGCGCTAGAAATGATAGGAACTGCTATTCAATGCCCAGGCCAACCTATGGATTTCTCATTTATTATCAATCGACCAGTTCACCAGCCACCCCAACCTGTCGCTCCCCAACAGCCTATGGTTACTCCTGAAATGATGGCCGACGCATTAAGGATGACATCGCAAATCCCACAAGGATTTAGAGATTTGGTGCGGATGAAATGCGAAGAGTTAGGACTCGTGTTCTTCCCCGTGGCCAACAAGTTTTATGAAGGAAAACAAGTATACAAATGCGGAAATCTGTTCATTTATATTAGTGCAAATGTAATATACGCTCAGGCCGATGGTAGAAATTGGATACCGGTATCGCTTCAACAACTGCTACAGTCTGCAGTCTCATAGAACATTTGCATTTTATTGATCGTGGATATTTGTAGAAACATGTACATTTCGAAGCTCCTAATTTACTTACAGTATTTATAATAACGGATTATCTTATGAGACTTCATAGTAAGCATTGCAGTCTTGACACAAACGCTCGTGAAAACTTTTGTTATATTTTATATTTATTATTCAAAATAAAAGCATGCATGTTAGCATTGTGACTAGAGGCTAGATTGTGGTTCGTGAAGGTTTACTTTACATGGCTCGCGATTATTGAGTAAGCTGAAGTACCACCGAGACAGCCTAAAACTGATTCAATTTAGTAACAATAACTAAACGCAAACATTGATCAAAGCCTGTACAAATCGCAAGGCCTAATTTATCAGGACACCAGTCGAATGAAGATAATGGTTGAGTGGCAAGAGTCATATTTTGAAGAAGATCCACGTTTCCAATTACACCTAGATCTAATCCCGTGTCCATCTCTTTTTTAACTCGGCATTCAGGATAATTGCTGTAAAATGAAAACATTTTGGACAAACTAGATTCTGCATTTCCGCAAATTCAATCGTATCAAACTTACTATTTCCAAAGGCTGACAGCTCCATTCCCACCCGTAGTCATAAATATATCGCGATTTTGAGGCAGATGACGCCCAATCCATATAGTCGATTTATGGGCCTTCTCGGTCAAATACGCAAATCCCTTTTTCTCGTGAAGCGTTCGACAATCGTACACATGGAACTTAGATTCTAACGTTGTTGCCAAAAGTTTATTCATTGGGATATCTTTACGGTCAAATTCAATAGAGCAAATGCCATTCTTCAAATTTTTCGACCAGCGAACACAACTTTGGCGAAGATCAAACATCCTGATATCTCCATTATCGTAGCCACAACAAACTACCCTCTCGTAGTTATCGTATGAATTCCCTACAAACCATATTTTCAATTAAACTACTGGCTAATGGGTTAACTTGAAGTAACAGCTAGTTTAACACAACGAAAAACGACGTACCAATTGCAACCGACCAGCAGTCGCGTTTTTGGTCACCTTCCTCCGGTTTAATTACAACTACAGGTTTTTCCTTCTGTCTCACATCCCATACTTTTACAGTCCCTATCAAAATGATTTAAAAATAAATATGTGTAACAGTTTCACACAGCATAATAATATGTAAAATAAACTACTTCTTTACCATCCCTACTCCCTGTAACCACTTCCGGAGGGCCAATTCTTGACGATGTCCCTCCAAGTGCATCTATGCAGTTAATTATTTCATCATGTGCTTTCACTTCGTAGGTCTTCTTGCTGGTGTCCAAATCCCTATGAAGTGCATTACAAACGAGAATCTTACCTTTTCTATAAAACACAATAAATGTATCTGAATTTTCTATAATTTACCATAATTCAAGATTTCCATTAAAATCCCCACATGCAAGTAGCTTTCTCCCAACAGGGGACACCCCAAAAGTAGCACATTTCAACGATGCTCCTGTTTCTATCTGTAAACAAAGCAATACACTTACACATTAATCAAGAGTTGGAATTTGCTTACCAGAAAATTTACGGAATACCAGTTAAAAGTTAGCCCCTCACCTTACTAATTGACCTAACATCCGTCGAACAAATTTCAAATAACTCAATAGTTCCAGTTCCTCGTGGCTGACTTCCAGCGACAATAAATTTCGCCGTTTTCGGTATCCATTTGCAGTCGAAGAGTGTGTA
>JAQFZW010002498.1:0-17000 GCA_034687055.1 Heteromurus nitidus | reverse complement strand
GCCAACTCCATTTAAAAGTCATACAGAAAGCTTGCCGACATACACGTATCCACACCACCAAACAAAATCTTCTCTATAATCTTTAATGAACTAAATAGTTGCAAGTTGTGCTGCTGCTGCTGAAACAGGGTTTAGCGGTTTTTTATTTCATTCACATTCATAAATAATACATGTTTATTCATGATGGGCCTGGAGTGGAGATGTTGGACAAAGCCACAAAGCTTTTTATGGAAGTGGAAAAGACTTGAAAATAAAACAAAATCCCGTTCATAATTCTGTCTAGAGTCTGGCTAGGGCGATGACTGCTTTAAACAAGGAAATCATTCATAATAATCCGTCTTGTTCGCGAGGAATAGTTATCATCTTTTATTACAAATCATTTGCAACTTTACATCTCTGTAACTTTACCTTATCCGACAAAGAACGCCATTATAAAGGAGTGAATCTGTGTTCTTCCAGTCATATTCAAAGTGGCACTTGTAAAAATTCACATTTGTAATGACACTCCAATTTTTTTTTCTCTCTCTTGCGTTTCTAACACAAAAAAAGAATGAAGTCATGTGCATTGCTGTTGGTAGTTTGTTTCATTTTCATAATGACATGTGAAAATTCCTCCAATGCATTTATGGAAAACGGTTTTCCCCCTCTCGACATTTTTTTGTTATCATCGTTATGAATCGCATTAACTTTCGTATATCATTATTAAATTTATACTCCACTCCGTTCCCAACACACCCATCACATCACCATCATCGTCATCCCAAGTTTAAGTTTAAGAGAGGCATGGCATCAGCCAACTTTGGAAAAATCATGCATGACATCACCTAAAAAACTTCTTCTTTTTTAAGGCAGGAGAGAGAGGAGAATCATTGGGTGACAGGCGTGTCTCTCGAGACTCAGTGTCCACTTCATATTTCTTAACTAACGTGTGGGAAGGAACCACCGGTGGTGCCTGTCAAGTCTTCGCAACCGAAACACATAGTCCTTTTATTCCGAATATCATCTTCATCAACATCCTTAAAGCAGCATTGTTTTTCTTGAAGGAGAAGTCTTTTGGAGTGCAATTATGATTTGCATAATGATACCCGGGTAAACATTCTAAATCTCTCATCCATACAAGGGATTTGCGGTAGAAGTATAGCGCGTTCGACTCATCAACCCTGTCTGTCATATATCATATCTCTTTTGAAGCACTTTTTGATTTACATAGAACACGCCATCAATTTTTTGGTGTCTGTAAAAGCACCCAGCTCAAGCTCAAGGTATATTGGAAATTATTATGTGTGGGCACATACACAAACATGAAGCATTGCATGATTCTGCAAGTGACGAATATGATTAAAATTGATGATGACTTTGCCTTTGAAAATCTTTTATTTTTCCTTGGTCGACAACTGGGGTAATCATAAAGCTAGATACCAGCACAATTTCTTTATCCCCTTGTAAAAATTGTAATTATGCTCTAGTGTTCGATAGAATTTACAATGTGTCGATCAGTCACTCCGAAAATTTTGAGACTAGACTAGAGACCTCTCTCTCACATCACAGATATATATATTCCTTGAGTATACCCCCAAAAAAATTGTATGCTCACCTTCACGAAGAAGAAAGCAAGCTTGCCCATCTCCCGTTAATCAGCATCATCATTATTATTAAGTGTCATCAGTGAATGAATGGTGTTTTTCAAGTGTGAGCACGAAAAAGATGAATTTGATCGCACTTTAATGATGAAATAAGTGGAACCCTGGGAAGCCAGCTGAGCCACTCTTGCTCTGCTCACATTCTTTACGGGCCAAAGGCGACACGACGGCATCATATTCAACATCACACGATGATGATGATGATGATGACGATATCCTCTCATCCTCAGATTATCATCATCATGACAGAAACGAAGTCCATAACAAAAAAGAAACTCTCTCATTCATGATGTAACTTAATTCTACACGATGAGGATGACGACGACGCACTTCATGTCCAATAACTCTTCCAATCGATTCTTCATTCATAAAACATCATAACCAGATCAAGAGAGATGAGATCGCACTGGGCAGTCATATTTCGTGATACTTCCATCCCTCATCTCTCTTCTCCCATTTTTTTCAACATGAGAGATTGCGTTCATGAACGGAAGAAAGAAATGTATAAAAAAATCTGTGTCGTCCGTGAGCTGATGTGTGAGGATAATGTTAATGTTGGGACGAAACGTTGTTAATCAATGATCAATAAGCCTTCTCCCAGAGGTATATTGAAGGTAATGTAAAACCCACTGTTACGAAGCAATTTGTCATGCCCTCTTACTAACCCTTTCAATCAATTTTTTAAACTCGTAATAATATATCCTCTCAGCTACAATGGCATTGTGCTTATTTAGCAAAATCTGTATTAACAATTGATCAGATTAGTCTCCTCTCAATAATCCCTAATCAACCGCTTCAGTTCAGTTGAACATCTTCAAAGAGGGGCAGTGCAGTGGGACATGGGGCTGATACTTAGCCGAGGTATGAAACAAAAGGATATAAAAAGAATATAGGATGATGATCGTCATGTCCTACAAAAATTCTATATTATCATCTTCTCTCTCGGTGAATTTATCTGAAAAGTTTTTATTGACGTTTTGTATATCATCTAATCTTCATTCAGGTAATAACATCTTATTACGAACGCGAACTCTTTTTTTCATAAAAAATATATCAGTTTTCCGTTTTTATTCTTCGCGGAATCTTCAAAGTAATCATATAGATGGAGGGTTAATTATCATGATATCACGACGATAAAAATTCGCGTAAAACACGGATTTCTTTCAGAGGGTAAAAATAAAAATACTCTTTTCGCTAATGGAATACATATAAAAACTTCATTGTGATGATGGCGTGCCTTACAGACTCCTCGTGTTTCTTCTTTTTGGCACGATTTTTCATGTGTCTTTAATAATAAAAAATATATAGCTCAAAGCTCAACCATGTAATCAACCCTATTGATATGATTTAATACAAGTGTAGATTTCGGAACAGTTTGTTAAAACTTCATACATTTTTTTCTATATCTATGATTACGTCTACGTCTTAAGTTCGTCGTGTGACGTATGAAGACGTGATGTATTATTTTGGTCATAAAACCTGAGATTTATTGTTAAGGAGAAAAAAAGTAAAAATTGATGTGCATCATCCTTTTTTCGTTCAACTTTGTTACCATTTTACAAGCAATTACACTTTTTTTGCCAGGAGCAAGCAAATCAACATCAACATCCTAATTTTCTTGTGTGCAGCGTAACTTTGATAAATAAAGGGAAAGGTTTCTTGAGTAAAAAACTAGGGTTTTCCTCCTCAAAGTTTTTTTTTGGGTTAGATCGGAGATTTTTTTATTTTCGCCAACTTTCTGGTGTGATAAAGTGAAAGATGTAGGTTGAAGCCTGCAGCGCGTTTCAGATAGTTTACTGATACCCTTCAACAGTAATTATGTTGACAACCTTTGACGCATAAATATAATAATGGTATGTTTGTGTGCAGATTTTTTTCCCTCTTCTCTGCTAAAAAATGTACAAAAGTGGGAACTGGTACAAACACGCTTAGCTCAGCTCTCATTTCATCACAAAAAAATATATATAAGAAATATATATCTCGGCAAAGAGAGTTTTCTAAGATTACACTACTCCCCGTTCAGGTTTTGTGTTTCACATTATTTGTGAAAAGGAAATCTTAATCTGTAACAGTTGGAAGTTGAGATATAAAATGACTGTCCATAAAAAGAAGCTCTGTAATATAATGAATGTTGTGAAGAAAAACTAGGTTGAAATTTCCGTTGGTCATCTCATTCATCGTCATCATCATTACAATCAGTTGTAAACATCCAAAGTTGTTTTTTCCAATTGTAAGAGCACAAGTCTTCTTCCCCTTTTCCTCTTCTTCTTTGTCATTATCAGTTTTTTTATTTTATTTTGCTGACAGCGAGAACAAAATGGGATAACTCGCACATAAAAAAGCAAAAGGCACATTTTCAGTTCGATACGTGGGGATGGAAGGAAACATGCAAAAGTTTGATTGACTTGATGAAATGATGGACACATCCCCAAGAGTCATTCCCTTAAAAGCTTATTTAAATGGAGGCAAATTTTTATAAATGACTTTTCAATACTTGTAAGGCTCACTTCATTTATATTGTTCCTCCGTCATCTCATTGAATGAATGATAAAATATTATGCCTCACTCGCATGAATTATTAGCCCGACACAAACGCATAATCCACCTCTCCAATCTTTCTTTTCTAACCTTTCATTAGGCAAAAAAGTGTGTTGAGTGTGCAACAAAACCAACGTCACCATTTCTAATGGATTTTCGTAAGTGAAAAAAATGAAGTTTCTTTAAGTCAATCAGAAAACATAATATAATGCTCTTTTGCCACATTTTAAGAGTATATCCGTGTATATGAATGAGAAATTGGAATAACTAATGGTTTGTGAATACAAAATAAATGCAGAGGAGATGATGAACTCAGGCATATTGTATTGTAAGTAATTGGGATTTTGTAGATATGTTGTATTAAGAAAAGGAGAACAAGCTTTAGGTAAAAAATGTATATGCAATTATTTACTCCATTCCAATTTTCTTGCTCTTTTTCGTCAATAATTTATGCAAAATAGTGCAAAAAAGTGCAGTTGTGGTGCGCTGGTGCACTGTCGAAATGCGAAGGAAAGACTTCTCCTTTGAATTCTTCTTTACGAAAACCGGTGCATTTGTGAAGAGATTTTTGGCTTGACTTTGAAAAGACTTTGACGACTACGTCGAGGGAACGTTTCTTGCATATAATTAACTGAAAGGAAGAATTTTTCTCGCTAATAATCTCAAGAAATATATGGTATTGTAGAAAGGTGCGAAAGCCAAAAAGAAGTACGTAAAAAAGATGACAGCATATCAGGCTAAATACGATAGAAGATATGAGAACTAATTTGATAATTTTTTTTAGCTACCTCAAGTTTTTGAGTGTATTCCTCCGTGATCCTCTCATTTTGTCGTGAAAGCTCCTCATTCTTCTCCAACAGGGCTTTGCCCAGCTCTGCGGCGAGCAGAAGGTCCTTTTCTTTTTGCATGAGTTGATCGTGTATATCTGCCTCTTCAGTTCGGTTCGCCATAGCTATAACATACTCTTCAAGCTGTTTCATAGCCGAGACCATCTCCCATTCGAATATCGGTTGTGTGTTGTTGAAACACTTCACATTACTTTAGATATAAATTACAACTAAAACCATTCAGAAATTTAGTTTTTTTTTTGTCTTTTTTCCCTTCAGTTCACGAGTAAAAAGGTAGAAACCTCGAAGACGACGAGTCAGTATATAACTTTAAACACTCCTGCCTTAAATATATTATACATTTTTGTCTAAACAAAAATTTCTCAAAATATGTTGAACAAAACGAAATATTTTTGCAGGAAACGCATTCTAAACTCAGATATAAAAGATTATAATAGAGTGTTTTTTGAGCTGATGTGAAACAGTAAAAGCACTTAAACAATTGACATTTGGTCGTTTTTTTCTACGAAGAAAAAGAACAACTTTCGCAATATGCGAAAATAGGGGAACACAGTCAAAACAATTGCGAATATATTTTTCCTTCTTCACAGCAACGTTTATTTTAGGGTAAGGGCACAAAGAAGACTTTTTGTCGTCGTCCACTTATTGCTTCTCTTTTTCCGCTGCGTCTGACGACGACGACGACGACGACGGACGCGAAGTACAATTATAAAAGGTTAGTGATGTGGTCCCCTCCCTCTTTTTACATTAAAAAACGTACTTATTACTCCTGTCCTCTGGTTTTGTCTTTTTCTTTTAGACAAAAATAATAAACACACGAGAATTATGTTGATTTCAGTTTTCCACTTGCATGCTTCCGTGCCTTCATTGTGAATGTCACTCACTCATGCAATATTATTACGTAGTTGCGCCAGGCCAGAATTATTTCAAAAAAGGACTTTTTTTATTGTGTTCAGAAGAAAATATTAAATTCCTTCTTACAAAACGCGTTGAACAACAATGACAATAATATTATATCTTCAATAGCGTTCCTTAAAGATAAGTCGAGTCCTGCTCGAAAAAAATGATTGTTGCTGAGAGACATCAATTTTTTTAGCTCAGTTTCAAAAGCACAGTTGTTTTCCTTCATTCATCAAAAGTGTATTGGAATTAGTATGTGAGGGAAGAGTCGATATTTGTCAATAAAAATTGTGACAAAATACATAATATTTTTTATTTGATGTCTTCTTGTTTCCTGTGACGACGACGATAGGAAAATGGGAATGATACGATAGTTTCGCTCCTTAAGAAACTATCCGTTTTGAGAAGACTATCCACAAAACTTAAATGTGTGTAGTTTTTTTCTTCTTCTTCTAGATTACATTCATTCGCAACTCAAGTCCGCTCTCTCTTTTTCTTTCGCTTGAAAGAAAAAAAACTATATATCGCTCGAGATAAAACTATATTTCTTCTTTTTTGTGCGAGCTGCTCTGCTACCAGTTCTGCAGAGGGACGAAAACGGCAGTTAGCAGCAGCATCAGATCAACAAATACAATTTTTCTTCTGCACACTTCTTTACTCACAAACTGAAGGCATTTATGAAAAAAGAACGTTTATTGCATTCAGATTGAGAAAAGACACACAAGGAGTGGGAAGGTGCGTAAAAGGTACTAAAAAAGTCTTCAAACGAAAAAATATTCTTGTTGCTTATGCATAATAATGTATATCACATGATGATAATCACATCACCCCTTCAAACATTAGCCAGAGCCAATTTAGAGAGAGAGAAAAAAACAATCAGTAGCACAATGCACACAAGTTTCTGTGTTCGTGTTCTTCACGGTAAAACTATTTTTGATTGTTTGCCACTTGCCACTACTACCGTGCACTTTTTTATATCATGATGAATGAGTCATACAAAATAAAATTGTTGTCCTCTTGATATCTATTTTTCCTCGCAGGTTAACAGGTTTCAAAAACACAAGGGGTTGACGTCTGTGACTTTTCTTTTGAGAGATATTTTTTTCTTTTCATAAAAAATACTCTGTTTTTCCACTTTCAATTGAAGGGAGGGATGAGATGACCAAAAATGGTTTTAAGAGAGGAGAAAATAAAAACCCTTTTCGAGTTTTTCTCGATCGTCAATTGTAAAACATGGATAAAGGAATTTCGTAGTATTATTCATCAAGTTCAATGCTGATTAGCTTCCAAGATTAGCTCTTGAGAATTGTTCAATTTCACACTCTTTCCCCTCTCTGCTCTCTACTCCGCCAATAATATCCCCTCAAGAGGATGTTCTAACGATACGATGACTATGCGTCAATTGATCACCGTTTTTGTTGTTTGCAAAAAGTCACACACACAAAAATCATCGTTTTACCTCTCAAACTCTCTCACACAATTGACACTTGTGCCTCAGCAGCTCTCGTTTTTTTTGTCCGGTTGAATAACAAAGAAAATTCTTTAAAGGATATTAACGTTTTCTTTTTGAATTAGCTAACCCCTCTCAAGTTTCAAATGAGTGGCATCATCAGATCTGTCAGATTTTCAAAGTAGAAATCTCATCATCATCATCATCATCACAGTCACTAACAAAAATCCTCTGTTTAGTAACAAAAAATATAATGCATTCTTTCTTTATATATTTTTTCCAACTCTCTCGTGTCTATGATTGCCGTGCCATCATCGTATCAAGTTGATTTGATGAGCTTAAAAAGTGTTCAATTTTTCACGATCATGTAGGTAAGGTAAAATGTGAAGACTCTTTTTTTTGATGTTTTCCCCGATGGACATAAGATACTTTTTATTCGCGATGGTGATTCATTTGAAGCAATATAATAATCCTTTATGTTTTTGCCCTTCACTTCACCAAGCACACATAGTGATGGTGGTGGTGATCATCATCATCATCATCTTGATCGATTTATCAAGTTTTTCTAGACTTTAAGGCAGGCTTTGAATATTCTTCGGAAAAAATCCTGTTAGTCCGCTTATCTTTTTGGTGAATGCGAATATGTATGTTGCTTCGTCTAGAATCTTATATACGCGCTGTTGCTGTTGAACATTACAGTTTTTTAAAAGTCCGATCACATGCATATATGTTCTCTTTAATGCGATATATGTGGTCTGGTCTTTCTGTTGCGAATGTGATCCTCCGATTTGATAATATCAACTGCAAATAATATGTATATGAAAAATCCCATCCAATTCAATATTCTTTTGTTGAGGGATGATTCCCTGTTGCAATAATAATGGGAGTTTTGTTGTTTGTGAGTACGAGCTTCAGTGGATATTATATTGCAACGATATGTGACGATATCAAAACTGTACTCAGCTTGTTAACTCTTCTTTTTTTCTGTGTCGACAATCTTCTTTTCACGAAAAACCCACTGGCGGTGAGGGTTTGTCTTTCTTCAAATGAAAGGGTGAGCTGAGGTGACGGTATGCTTTATCGTTTCAAAAATGAGTCTTGCTTGCTTTTCCGTCAAGAGACAAAACAAAATTCCGAGTGGCAGTTTACAACAATTCTTGTTCCGTTATATCAACTCTATTTCCTTTAAAGTTTAGGTCTATTTTCCTTAATGCACATATGCACAACACAAATAATACTTGGGTAAAACTTCACTATTTTTCGGCGGAGAACGGCACAATCCCTTTTTTAAAAAATGTAAATTTGTTTGCTTTTCAAGTTCCGTTTTACATTCTTAGTCATTATCATCAACTATTATTTGCTGACTCTGAGTGACTGATGACTGAGTAGAAGAAAGAAGCGACGCTAGGGAGAAGTGATGACAAAGACGTTTTGGGGTTTATATGGTAACTTTTTTTCTTCTTCTTCCTTTCATCAAAAAACGCACTCAGCCGTCCTTCCTTGGTCTTGACAGCCAGCTTGTTGCTGGTGGCGTTGCGTTGTTGTTGACTTCAAGTGGATGATGCAGATGTTGCATGACTGAACTGAAGGAAGGAAGGAGGGCGAAGAGGAACTATCAAATCTTTTGCACACACTTCGATAAAAAAGAAAACTTTTTTTCCTTGTAAATTTCTATCGAAAAAAATGGGAAATCGGGCACCGCTTCCCGTTTTCTCTTTTTTTCCTCGTGGGATTGTCGTTTTCCCCCTTCTTGTTGAGCGCACGCTCGATATATAACGCTTCAGGATATGTGAGAAGGATGTCAAGCGATGTTAGTTTTTCGTCTTTCGAAGAGGAGACATATGCGTGACACACGACGCTGCTCCCAGGCATATATATTTTGTATGCAAATATCTGCAGCGTAATGTATTATTGAAGAATGATGCAACAATGTAAAACTGAAGACACTTGGCAGACCACGAAAAATAAAATGATCTATTCTTCTTGGAGGAGGTGATGTGACGATGATGAACTTGGATTTAGATGAGGCACTTGTGGTTCACTTCCTGCAAATTCCTGCGAAAAAGAAGAGCAGACGGGATTGTTATTTTCTCATGAATATTTTAGGCAAAAAACAACAAACTTCTTAAAAATAAGATTCACGACTTTTATTTCAAATCCGCACTTGATGCAAATTCTCATGGAGAATAGAAGAGAATTTAAAAAAATCTTTGCAAGTAAATTCGGATGGGAACAACGTGCGTAATACTTTGTTCACTCCCCAGAGCAACGTGAATTTCTCCCCTGGCACGCTACCCAACAACTGAGTAATTCACACAGAAAATCAAAAAATCTCAATGCTGCCAATTTCTTGAATATATTGTGAAATATGCGGTTGTGTTGTGTACACTATCAACATTTTCATACAAAGGGAGTATAGGCGAAGGAGATGATGGGTTCACCTGAGCATGATAGATATCCTTTAACAAAATATAAAATCATGTATGCAATACAGTTTTTTCTTCTTTCGTAAAATAAAAACTCGATTTAAGCATGTGCTCATGATGTTCTGCGGCAATGTTCCTTTTTCTCATGTAAAAAACTCAGCTCAGTCAGAGATTCAGATACACTTTGAAATTAATAATAACAATTGCAATAAAATTCCACCAACAGAACCACTCCTCTCTCTCCTCTACATTCCATCTTTTTTTCTTCTCAGCTCATTCAGAGATGAAGGTAGTAAAATGCAATGAGTTGGAATGGAATACCCACTTGGCAGCATAGAGCATGTTTGAGAGTTTTACTATTTATTTGTGTTCAGTAGCGAAAAAAGATTTCTTTTATGAAATGCACAAGGCCTCACCGAGGATCAATAATCAAAAAATTTATATATATAGCATATAGCTTATATGCTAAACAAATTCCTCCTTGAGCACAAAAAATATAGAAATGAGTAGAGCCAAGTCCATTGCCGAAGAGAGGTTGTGTGATTTTATTGCACGGGGCAGTGATTGAAAAGGAGAGAGAGAGAGAGAGAAGCTTAAACAATGAGGAGCGAAGAAGTGGAAGGCTCAAGTCAGGCCGAGTGCTAAAGAGAATAACTTCAGAACGTTTTTGGTGATTTAGAAACGATGAAACACAATACGAACTCAGCTCACTCACCTGCATTTATACTATGATTATGATTATTTCACTCACTCACAAGAGGAGATCAGCGCAACACTGACTGAGAGCTCAACTGCACACACCTTCCCTTGAATGAGTCTCACGTAGGAATAAAACGCGAAGCGAGGCGAACTGTAATGAATGAAGTTTGCATGAAAAAGGTAGATCGGAAAAATAATGTGTGTATGAGAGAGTCTCTCCTTGCCTTGTGCAGTTTTGCCTTGTCTAGGGGTACTCATGTGTAATGGAAATGTGCAGGTAAAAAAACTTCTTATTGTGTTCTATTCCTCCTCACCTATACTCGCACTCTGCTGTTGTGGATTTAATACATCGAAAAAGGATTGCATGCAAGCACGTCAAGCTAAATGGAGTTAGACGTAAACCCGAGCAAAAATTCTTAACGAGATAAAGAAGTCAGTCAGTCAGTCTGTGCACAAATAAACAAAAAAATAATAATACGTATATATTTAGAGGGGAAATAATACCTGGCAGTACATATGCCAAGACGTATATAATATACGCTTTTATTTTTCAGGTTCTAAAATCATAATGACGAGGTAGCCTTCGAAAATCTCTGTGACCGTCTCAACTCTGGCTGAGCCAAGTAATAAAGTATTTTAAACTATTTTTCTCCGAAAATGGAGGAAAAAGACAAAAAAAAGTCGACCACATTTTTGAACTTGCAAGACCCACTTATTTTTTTATATAATCCTTGTTTTTCTGGTGTATTTTTGAAAACTCTTACCAAACCCTTTAAAATTTCACACTAAAAACTATATTTAAACTCCATTTGGGTAGGTAGAATACAATTCAAGAAAGTACCGAATTTCACTGAAAATTACTACGTTCAAAACTTTACTCGAGGAGAGACAAAACTACATAACACATATAATATCATATTGCACCACCACGACTACTTTGGCTCTTACTCCACACTCTCATTATCAATCCTCAGACAAAGATAAAAAAAGTTTAAATGGTAATAATCAGCAAGCTTTAATTCGTAGCTAAAATGGGATTGTCGCAACGTTTTTTATGCATGCAAAACGGTAATAACAATAAAACATGATGAGTAGAGGAGAAAACGACGTTATATTCGCGTGTCCTTTCGTCTATCTCTCTCTCACTTTGTCATATTGTCCTGTTGTGTTTAATTACATTTTACAAGAAACAGTATATTTTATATTGAGCAATGAAATTGCCTGTGTCGGATAGAGGCGAGTGTGTCTAGCTGTTTCGTCGTGTCTACAAAACGCACACCTTTTTTCCTAGGGGTTCCGTAAGACAGAATGGTAATTTGAGAGGAGGTAACGGTCCCCCTAATCTGAAAGATGTCATTAGCTTATAGCTGAACACAGTTGTATGTGAGAGCAAATGTGCAAAGTCTCCATTAGTCGAGTCGAGAGAAGGTAAAAGACCAGAAGCTTTTAAAATTAGACTCGTGCAGGTTTGATTAGTGCATATATTTAACATTTTTGTAGGGATTGTCACCCATCTACGATCTGCCACGTTATCATTGACGACATCATAATCATCATCATCACTCCGACTTCTCCCATTCCCATCTTAATCTCTGTCGTTTTTTAGTAACTCGAAGCATGGAAAAGTAGTTTGAGAAAGGGAGATACTCCGCGTCCGTTTTGTATTTTATCAAATAACCAGCTGCCCCGCTACTGAGATACGTCCATTCTTAATTAATTCACATACCAGGAACCCGGTGTGAGGTCCCACAGATCCCACCCCATTGCACATGATGGGAGGTGGAAATTTTTAACATGATAAACTCAACTGTATCCATAATGGGATTTTATGCACGTCCTATCGCACAATTAACACTTGTTTTCACATTTTCACTAGCTGCTTTCTGCCTTGCCCAGACTCAGACTCAGCTGAACTGTCATTCTTCGCAAAAAAATGCAGTTAGTTATTAGGAATTTTTAAATGCCTAACTATGCCAAAGGGATGCCAGAATATTGACGTGGTCAAGTTCTTCAAGTTCTCTCTCACAGGCTACTTTAAATTGCTTAACTTTTTTTTAGAAAACGTCTCAGCTTTAAAAAAAGCATGCGAACGAACTCAATGGTGAATAGGTCATAGTCATATTAAAAATATGAGCATGAGCAACAAACAAACTTTTTCCCATGTTCTATAACTTCACTTGCTCACTTGCCTACATGCGTAAAGTAATATGTAAATAGAGAACAATTATATTTGATGTGACTCGTGTGGCATGGCAATGCGATGGCATGTGCACACGGTATGCACGGGTCGTTGAAAAAAAATATACGATAAACGCGTGTGTACGTTGAGCAGTTTACAGTAATTAACAACGTATTTAAAAAAACATTTTATACTACATTCCTTTTTATAGCCACAACGTCACTTTGTTTCTTCTCTCTGTTGACTCCCTTTATCGGCACCCTACAAAAAGGGACAAAGTGTGTTTATAGAGTAGAATTTGCCGAGGAAAATGTATCATTTTCATTGAGTTAATTGGTACGTCTAATTACCAATCGGGAGTAAAGAACATGTATATCGAAAAGGAGGCTGTGAGTGAAGAGCAAAGAAAACAACACCGATGATGGATGGGGGATGAACGCAAAAATGTTATATCGACAAACTTTTTTTTCTTCTACTCAGCCGCATTCCCTATAATTAAGTTGCTACAATTTTCCTTTTAATAACTTTTGTGTGTACCAAAGTGTCATAACAAAAGTAATATATTTACAGGCAATTTGTTCTTTTTTTCTCTTCTTCTGCTTCTTCTTCGCGATGTAATGGCTCTTTCGTGTAAGCATTTCTGCTTAGGATGCTAATTAGTTCGCATCAAATTCGATTGTGGCACAGGTAAAGTAGAGTGTAGCATTGAAATTGCAACATGAGATGAGAGAGTACGGCACTCTCTCTCTCTATATATATTTTTGTGACTGTAAGTCATGATCATGATACACAAATTAATTGACCGATGAAGGTGTGAACTCCAGCAGAAATTAACCCACACAAGGTAATGACGTGACGTGATGGTATTATTTTATATTTTAGCAAATGCTAATTGCTTCTCTACGCGCTCGTTTTAACGATGTGGCCGTGATAGTGATGGATGTGTTCGCAGGTGTGTATGTGTGTACCTAAGGCGGTGTGTGTAGCTTAATCAGCCAAGAAATTTATTTTGCACAGAGGACATATCACATACATTATTATGGCATGACATAGTCAGCCTCAGCAATCACTTTAAATATTTACCAATTCATGCTGTGCTCCTGTTCTGGTCAGTTTACTCGACGAAGGGAGTTATGACATCTCATTGTTTTACGTGCGGCGTGGAACATATGACGGATGAACGAATGAGAGAGAGAGAAACAAATTGGTGGGGTATAACTGTAAAAATATTCTAAGGGAATATACAGATGTGCACAAGATTAAATATGCTAAATAGACGATGCATGATGTTGAGAACGGCGAACGACGAAAAGTGTAATAATCTGATTGTTTTCATTGTCTTTTTATTCTTCTCAAACGTGGTCATCATATATAAAAATGAAGATTGCAAATTGCAAAATTATGCGAAATGTGTGGACAAAAATAGTAATCATCATCACATCATCATCATAATCAACCCATATGAATATGCATTCTTCATTAATATGATGTGGTACTAATAATTATATCACTTCTCATCAAACTTTTTTTAGACGCAAATATTCCTCATTTTCTTGTGGACAATTGTCTCTGCGCAGGTGTGTAACTCGGGAGCCATTTGGCAAAGGGAAAAGTGGTAGCCTTTTAGCTTCGAGCATATTTCTCTCTCTCTCTCTCCCTTTCAGTTACTAATGATGATGATGACATTGTCAAACAATCACAATCAGTGGCACACTCATGCTCACTGAAAAAAAACATGTAACCAGCATGAAACACGCAAAGTTGCTGATAGACAGGAACAAAAAAGCACACAAGGCAAAAACGCTTTTGATAACAAAAAAGAATTGTCAATTGTTGGAGAAGTTAGTGAAAAACCAATGATGTGAAATAATATTTTTATGTATTCTTCTGCAACAAAACAATCTACACTAATAAAAATTATTTTTGTGCGCATGTTGCTCGTGTTCCATTGAGGATGTATAAGTATTTGCGTAAGTCGTACATAAAAATTAAAAGACAAGAAAAGAAGTGTTGAAGCCCTGGAGGATAAAATAATCATGTACGAAAAAAATTATGTATGTAGGTCACTCTGAACTAGATGACGTGAGACAAATATGATGCATTTTTCTACGCAATGACGACGACGACGATGATGATGAAGACATGACTTCATACGCGAAGGTCAGGAAAGTTGAGAATTCTTTTAGTTCCTTCACGATTCGTTTCATATTGGCAATTTGTAGCGAGTAAATATAAATATATAGTTTTTTATATTCCCTTCAGCAGGATTCCCTTCTGCGAACACAATCTCTAGTATCAGCAGCAACTCACCGTCACAACGAGAGAAACAAGCAGTTTCGTCGTACACATTTTTTTATATTCGTGGTGCGTATGTACAACAGTAGCTCAAATAAGAGATTATATTTTTTGGCCTTTTGTTAGGGTGCACACGTAATGAGCTGTTGTAGGTGTGTGTAACGAGATAACTTTATATTTAAAAATATCTCTCTCTCCTCCTTTGTAAAATTATAATATCGCTCTCAGCATGTTCTACCAAAATTGGCAACAAAGATTAAACAATTTGTTTTTCGAACAATACAGAAAAACCCTAGCGTGTCTCGAAGTATCTATGTGTATAGATAGTAGTCGAGTGGAGGCGTGCTTGGATTCCTAAAATCTTTACCTATCAGCTTCCCTTTCCCTTTTTCATTGAAATGCTCTCCTCTCTACCAAAATCGTCTAAAGAGTCAAAAGTTATATACCTTATTCCTTAAGTACCTAATGTCAGGGGCTTGCATTTTTGCAATTGCACGTAGGAATGGATAGAAAGAGACGTAATAAATCAAGAAAAAAATAGAAACCAGACGTGATTTTTTTAGGTTCTCACACTTCAAATTACTTCCTTTGCTAAACTACTTTAAAGCTAACCAAATATTATATTTTTTGCAGCAATTTAAAACAGGCGTTGAACTATTATTGAGGTTTTTGATTCTTTAAGGAAAAAAGAAAAGGAGGAAAACGCATGCGCTTTAAAAAGTTTAGACTCGAATCATATGGACGTGGATCTTGAAGCCTTACGGAAGTCGGAAGAGGGGACAAGAGAAATTTCCAAACAAATTTCGCAATGATTCCGACATTTATGGAGAAGAGACCAGCCCTGTTTTTATAAAAGATAGAAACCCTGTGCTGCCAAGTGTGATATTATATTTTGTGATACAAAACCTACCGAAGTAATACTGCTTCTTAATGTTTTCCTATTCTCATACTAAAATAATGCACAATTTTATACATATTTTTCAATTCTACAATTCTCTTCTTACTTCAGTCTTGCTATGCAGTGTACACTCGCATAAAAATATGTCTTGACCTGATGAAAGAGACTGATAAGCAAGAGAGCTCTCTTAATGAGAAAAAAAACTCGAGACTAACCCTTGAACAGAAATTTCACATATTGTATTACCACTTCTATCACACATTTTCCTATACCCACACTCCTACAACGTTTTTTGGCATTGAAACAAAACTTGGTGAAAAAATGTAAAGTTCTTCGTGTTGAGTCCTCGACAAGTCAAAACAATCATTTTCTCTCTTTCTGACCGCAGTTGCAATCGAGTTTTCAGGAGAAACACGCATTTTTTTAAGGCTCAATCTCAAAAAAAGTGTGAGAATCTCGTCCAAAAAAATCCATTTTCTCCTTGTATTTCATTTCGCACCAGTAAATTTTGTCTTGAACACCAAAATATATATTATGCTCAGGTATATATTTTGATAAAGAGGGTGTACTGCAAAATGAGAGTCCTTCTTTCCTCAAAGAAAGTATTTTGTAGCTTAGCCTTAATCTTGAAGAACGAGATGATCATCTACTCAAATAGTAAATTACCACCACCACCATCATCATCATCATATACCTAACAAGTCCTTTTCTTACAAAAATAGGCAAAATGAGTCTTGAAATGTTTTCAAGTTAAAACAACTGAAAATGGTTCTATATCCCACCTACTTGTGCACCCAAACTTTTGCCAAGCTCCATCATTATAAAATGTACATTTAAAGGTTATCCTGTAGGCGCATTAATGCTATTTTTCTATCCATCACGTAATTATAAACGAACATTAAAGTTTCAAGATACAAAACGATGGAAATAAAACTGTAAAACAATACTTTGTTTTACATGACGAGACGACGCCTGCGTCTCGACGATTGTATCTATGACTAGAAGACAAGAGAAGAAAAAATGATAAAAAATGTGTTATAACCCAAAGAGAGCCATTAATAATCAGCTTGTTTATTAATCTGAATATAGCTACTGTCTGCCTACTACTTACATACTCCTACGCAGAC
>JAQFZW010002497.1:0-17001 GCA_034687055.1 Heteromurus nitidus | reverse complement strand
GTGGAGCACCAGCGGTCGGCGCCGTCAATTTTCAGGGCAAATTGGACGGAAGGAAGGAATTGAAGGCCTATTCTCGACGCATGAGCATACAGGTTGTTGCTTAAAGGTGACGTTCGGGAGTACTAGGGGCACGGGACATCACTCATTCGCTTTAGGTACGCGTGGAGCACCAGCGGTCGGCGCCGTCAATTCCTTGAAATTTGAAATCGTAGTATTTGCGTATCCAGAGTGAGTACCAGACATGGCTTTGTTTATGTATGTTTATGTGATTTTACATTTGTAAAACCAACTCATCGGGTACTGGTAAAAGCTGACATGTATTGTCGGTAGCAGGAATGCCAAATTAATGCCAAACCTTTAGACTGTTAATGTACAGCAATTATGCGATGTGGTTTATTCTACCCTTGTGGCAGTTTACTGGTGATGACAAGGCTTTTTTACTTGTACATTTAGATATACATTACGTTTATTATGCACTTAGGCGGTATCGCTATGGTTTTATTTTTTTCACGGAAAACTTTAACTCCTACATTAACAACGTAGCACACAAAGAAAAATGATATTCTGATTTTCTGCCCGGCGATATGTAAAAATTAGTTTACAAATTATAAGTACAAAATTAAACTTTAAACAACATAACAAGCATGCATGGACTTCTACCGTCGTCGTATACGCACCTAGTGTCTCTATAATCGCAGAAACTATTTAACGGAATACCAACCAAATCGTTCGTGACGAACCGGAATTTCGATCTGAAAACCAACTGCATTAAATGTTGGGTTACTGATTATTTGCGCAGTGCCGCATGTACGTCATTACGTCACTTGCGAGAGTAGGTTGCTCAGTGGTTTTGTGACCACGAAAATTTCTGCTTTCGGTTAAAAAGCGCAAACATGGTTGACCCAACGATTGTGACGAGCCAGAAACATTATTGCTGTCCGCATCACCACCTAAATAAGTGCGAAATCAAGGACTACATGAGCATATTTATTCCTTATGAAAAGGTAAAATGTGAAGCGAGGATACGTTACTTCATAATCTTGAATTTCATTTGAAGTAACTAAACTAACCGGATGAATTTTTCGCGTTCCGTGTCATTTCCTCATAAATCGATTTTAGCTCATGATAAGTGAACAACAATGGGTCAGTCCCCAAACCAAACACGTCAAAATCGACCACGTAGATTTCCCCGCTGGGGTGACACACGATGTCAAGGATGTCTAAGGAAATTGAATTATTTAAAAGTGTCAAACAACAAGCCACACAAGTCTATTTACAAATATCCACATGAATGAAAATGCTTACAATAATCTAGTGGAAACTGATCTCGAATGTATTTCAAGAAAAAGTTTTGGATATTGATCAATAATTTCTCTTTCCGCTTCACAATAGAAGAGTAGCATGTGTCCACATCCCGCTGGCAGATTGCTGAGAATGTAGTTAAATTTAACATAACATTTTGTTTCGTCGGCACATATTCACATCACTTTCTTCAAATATTTAAATTTGTAATAACTTTACCTGTAATCTGATTTGCGCATATAAAGCACCGAAATTCCATTTCTGGGCCCCAGCTATCTTTCCACTCTTTAAGCGCTAGGTAGAATGGAGATAAGGCAGTCGCTCCGTTAGATGCATCGTTATGATTTTCTTGAACAGGACAGCTCTGCAAAAATTAATACATGAATATTACATACATTTATATTTTATTTATAATTACAAACGAGCTCCTATATGAGTTTTAGTAGTAAAGCTAATATCTATAATTGTCAACAATAATTTTAAGTTTTTACCCTGTATGGATTCTCCAGAATTTGTGGAATCATATCAGAAGTTTTTAGGAGCAAGTAGATATCACCAGGATTGTAGCACTTCAAAGATCGATTGAATGCAACCCAAGTAGCATCCTGTATTCAAAGTTCAAATGGTTCAAAAGTTCACATCAATCCTGTAACCGTCTGTAAATAATTTATCAGCGCCCAACGCAATCCGGTGAAACGCAGATCTGGTTTACCTTAGGTGATTTCCTCCCAACTTTGGGCAACACAGCACCATCAAGCTCCTTGATACTCGTCTTCAGAAGGGCGTCAAATTCCTGAAACTTGTCAAAATCCGTGTTCACTTTCCTTGACGGTTCGACCTCGTCATCAGTGTCTTCTGATGAATCCGGTGCACTTTCCCAAACCTCATCCCCATTCCCATCGACTACCCCACCCTTTTTCGGCTGCTGTTGTCGTAGCTCCTGAAGAAATTCGGGTGGAACAGGAGGAGCCTCCTCCGTGTCAGAGAGCGACGCCCAAGACTCGTCGTCGTCATCCTCTTCCTCCTCCTTTAAAGCGCTTTTCCCCTTCGACTTCCGGTAACTGAGGGATGCTGACGTATGAGTATTCTTTGGCATTACCAACTTGTCCGATTTTAAATACTTGAGTACTTCCGGGGGGATCTGGATCAACTCTGTCCGTGGGCAGATCTCCTTGAATGTTTGATGCCAATTAATGACATTTACAGCGTCAATGTCGTCCTGAGTAAAACTGTACATTGTACAAGTGTCTTCCTCCTCATCTGCCATTGCCTCTGTCGTTGATGATCAGTTAACTACAAACTGTGGTGTCAGTCTACGCTTTAAATCAGCTTCCACTCTTAAAATTTGAAATTTCTTTTTAAAAAATGACAAAATATTTATGCACAAAACTTGCTTTACTCTTCTTGACTGCTAATGTTTATACTCTGCGAGATGCAACACCCAATCCACATTTCATCAACATAGTTTTTTGCTCAAAAGGGCAAGTGTAGATTACCACCTGAGTTTCTATTTGTCTCGCAATGCCCCTCCTTGGCTATGGGAAGAAACATGTGCATTCTACTGTTCCGTAAGTTGTGCTTTGCACAACCGTTCTTACTTTGTCAAGCGTCATCCTCCCAACACGTACCTACTCAAGTTTCGTTATAGCAAATTGCACAAGCGCTCATCTGCTAATTGTGCTACTAATTGAATTCTTAATTTTTAGCCGTAGAAAACTAGCTACAACTAGGCATTCTTTGTTTATTAATGAATTATAAATAATTGTGGATTACTGCAGTATTTACTTCCACCTGTTTACTTAGCAGGTTTCAACATTGAAAATTACTGCATTATAAATATTGTAAAACACTTTCAAATGTTGATAATTAAATTGCTTGAAGAACGGCTTCCTCATCTTTGTTTAATACTAGAAAAGGCATTTTTGGGAAAAGCAATCGTATCCCTACCGGAGTATGCTGGAAGCTCAACGTGAGCAACCCCCTTAACCTCATTCGTTCCTCGGAGATATACCAGATGACATGTATTGCTCTTTTAAAATGGTTTAAGGAGATGTGCACTATTCACATTTAGAGTAAAGGGGCTTGTTCTCTTTTCAACGTTTTTTGGTGTAAATTTAAAGAACACCTATACGGACAGGATGCATTGCACTCGATCTGGTGTACCTAGAATTTGTAATATTTAAAAAAATAAGTTTAGCTCCGCTTAGCATATTGCGTTTTAAACCATTTAAATTAAAACTGGATCAATAATAACTAGATAGTAGATAAGTACAATGCACTTTTATGATGTAATGTTTTAGCTTGATAAGGAAAATGACGCCCTTATTACATGCTTTATTGAACGTGTATGATGTGTAAACATTATGAGCTATTATGGTAGGAATGGAAAGTAAAACAAATAATAGAAATAGTCTATTTATGTCCACTGGGCTGAAAGCTGGCCCAGAATTGGATATTTTCTGCTCATTTAGTTGATTGGATGCTCTAAGGTATTCCTGGAGACATGTTAATAGTCGACAAAACAACCTTCATCAAGCTAGTACATTTATTTTATCAAAACTTGCTTCTTCCTACATCCTAGATTAACAACTGTAGCTTATATTCTTCGGTACTATATATATATATAGCTTAGTAGTCCATACGAACAAGACTTCCTCCCACACGTTAACCTTCTGGGGATGAACAAATACCCACTCATATTGGTTAAGGTTCTTAAGTCAACAGTACCTACGACGAAGTTAAACGTGCAGTGCAAAGATAACAAAACACGCTCATAGTAAAAATGCAAATTATTTTGATGCATGTTCATAGTTTCCGTCTTCATTGACAATGGGTCATGTGATATTTGCTTGGGTTGGGCATTAATATGACTTTCGATTGCGTCAACCACGCTCATCTCCACTGACAGAAACATTCATATAAATTCTTAGGATTATAGGGAAACGAGAACGAGTAAACAGCCTCTCATGACTCTTCCCACTTTGACACAGTTTAATGTAGCATTTTGTTTTTAATATACGCCAACGAGGATACGGGTATAACTCCTATTGCTCCTACACAATTTCTAGCAGAGGTTTGCCCTTTTACTTTTACCTCACCCACAAACCTGAACTCAAGCAACAAGGCGCACAACTCCTCTGCCCACAGGTAAAACATATTCTCAAACCTTGTCGACATGATTCGAATGTATTCGTTTCCTTCAACTAACCAGCGTCCATTTTGCGGCGGAGAAATCTTTGTTATATTTCAGTAAATAAGCGTCCCTCAACACCACCAATTTTTCCAGTATTTGCTGGCCCCTCTCAGTAAGTGGTGAGTCCAGTCCAGTTGTTGCTGTGGATGGAAATTGGTCGGTCAGTTAGCATTTTCTCACCTTCTTCGGAGATACCAGCAACAAATTTTTTTTCGTATCTCAGATCGCTTTGTTTGAAGCTCAACAACTCTCTATTGGAAGTGAAAGTCAATATTTATCCAAATTACAAAGTTATGATAACATAGGCTAGTTAACTTGAGTTCTATTTTCTTCAGAACGACACTTTCCAGCACAAAAGCTTCGCTACGTTTCTTCTTTCTCGTGCTTTCAAAATATATACCGTGTTTGTGCTGCACATCATCATCTTCTTCTTCGCTTTTTGCTTTGGATTCTTTGAAGTAATTTGGTGAGAAAATCCAATCAAAGTTATGCTTTTGGATTTATAGTTTAAATGTCTTGAAAAATTCTTACGTTTCTCTAATGATTTCATAGGAATATCGTTGTTCTCCGAAACGAAACTGATAAAATATTCCCGTAATCAAAATTTGAGCATCAAATTGAAGGACTCTTATTTATCTAAAGTAAAAAACCAAGCAGAGTTAGAGTTACATCTGGTCTGGTTGATTATGATGAACGACAAAGAGTCATCAATTTTTTAGGCCTTCCAGCATTTGAATATCTGATTAAGGCAGTTGGTTAATTTTTTATTGCATAAAAATCGAGTAAACTAATCAGGTAAATTATTGACAGTGAAGCGGATTACTACACCTGAGCAAGATTTTTCCGTGTCCTAGTTTTGCTCAGCACCAACAACAACAGGTCAATAGATCTAAAGATATCCATCAGCAACCCTGGAAATATTATTATCGTACGTCGTCTGTCCTGTTTTGCATTTTCCATCAAAATGCAAGTTTGTAACCACAAAACATATGCATAGTTGTATGTAGGTTGTATGTTAATCTAATCGCTCAGAAGTAATAATACCAGTTCGTTACATTAATCACTCCCAATATGTATCGAATCAAATGCTGGTATATAATGGATTATCCCAATCCCTATATGCCTAGCGGCTTGTGAGGTGAGCGGAGCAGCTCTAACTTATTCCATTTTTTCCGTGTCCACTGAAACGAGAAAAAAGTCATGATGAATAAGTTATGACCTGGTTTCTCCTTTATTATCAATTTACGAATATGTAATTTTGCCACCTCAGTTGATCCTTCCGTAGAGAGGACTAAAAGAATTTGCATTGCGGCGATATACAATTTTCAATTTTTATCTCCTCCAGTAATTAGAATTAATCAAGCCAAAGTCAAGCCAAGAAAAAAGTCTAGCTATATAAGCTGGATTTTGTTCCTTGTGGGGCAGAGAAAGAACGGTGGAAGGAGAGATAATCCCTATGTCCACAAGATTGCTTGCGGTAGCAAAAATTAATAGCAATTACGAGCTTCCCTTGTCTCACAGGGACCCGAGCAAAACAGCGTGTGTGAGCTGATTAATACTCATTCTTTATGATCAGTTTACCAAAGTACAAAACTCCTTTAATCAGATTTTCACTGGGTTTTAGTGTAATTTAGAGAGATACCTCACTACTCTGTTCATTGTCCGCTCCTCTCTGTGTACACAGGCATATTACACATTAACCGACTCTTTGGATCAGAATAATAAGCTTTAAAGAAAAAAAAAGCCGAAAGAAGGTATAAAGTAAATGTTGCTGGAAGATTTGAACAAAAGAGTTTGATGTAGGTACACATTTTCTGCTTGTAATTAGGGTCATTTAACAACAAGAATAAAATAGCATTTAGGGAAAGATGCCATATTTGGGTGGACCGGACTGTGTTAGTGCACAAGTATGCATTCAATGATAATATGGTATTACAATTGCGCCCTGGTGTCCCAAATGTACTCATCGTCTTAACATTTTTTATACACTCCCGTCATGAGGGAGAAGAGACTTCACCATTTCTTCCGTCATATAATTGACGTTGTCGCCTTTCCCTTTTGTCCAGACGAAAAAGATGCCGACAAAAAAAACAATCAGTGCAGTACTGCACTCACTCCACTCTTTGCATTCTCGAAATAGGGAAAAATCGTCGAGCTTGAAAGGAGCACGTTCATAAAAAATGCCTCATCCTTTCATTTCATATGCCGTTTGCTCCAACTCTCTCTGAATCTTCCATCCATGGGACTTTACCTCTTACAACTTTGTGTCCATCAGGGAAGAAAAGAAATATTCATTCATGACCAGGAAGAGAAGGATTTTTTTAAAGACACAAGTTTTTTGTGTGGTTTTGGTTTGTGATACGTTACCGAAACCCACTTACTCAAATTTACATCTTTTTGTGTAAAGGAGGGATCAGGCAATGTGCACAAGGTTTACTTTTAAAATGTCAGTTAGGATTTTTCTCTTGTCTTCGCATGTCAATTAGTAGTCATATCTTTTTGTCATTTCATAATTTTTAACAATCCTTTTAATCTTGTCCTTATGGGATTAGTCACGACCCCTGGGGTAAAAGGGAAAAGCGACGAGAGAAAATACATGAACCTACGCCGAATGCATCAGAGGGTTTATATCGTGATGATGATGATGATTAAAATGACGACGGCAGGGTTAACCGTGTGGAACGGAAATTATTAGTTGGCTATCATCATCATCATCCCTTCGGAGCATTATGCATCATCACCACACCAAACCGTACCACCAACAGCCAGGTTTTTATGCTGTCAACATATTTCAAGGAACTTCAGGGGAATATTTTTAGCTGTAAAAATCCAATGTCACAGAAACAAGCGAATGCCGACCAAAGCTACACAACAACGGGCATATGTTGAATTTGTTAGTTTGGTTGCTCTGCCTCTTCCAACAGCATTACAAGGAACATTTTTCATGGAACGAAAAAAGTAATGTACCATATCATCATCATCATAATGATAATCTTGTAAAAGTTATCATCCTAATCATCGTCATCATAAGGAACACCGACTCTCAGGTTTAACAATGTTCCTTGTTCTTGCTCACTTTTACATGAAGTCGGCGTTTTTTATGAAAAAAATCCTTGGACAGTGGAGTCATGTGCTCATTGTGCACATTATGCATACAGTTCCTTCAAGAGCACATGATATGAATGAAGGTATTTACAATGAAAAAAGCAAGTGCGGCCTTGCTTATGCAGTGCATCACTAATCTTTTAGGATTAAATGCAATGACTCAGGTGAACTTGCAGGCATGCAGGAATCTGTTTTGAACTGTGTATGTACGATAAGGATATGTGAAGTAATGACAGTTTTCGTAATTGTATTGGAGAGGATGCATTATGCCGACAATATATTAAATTATGAAAATTGTACTGATCTTAAAAATACTTAACCATAATCATCCCCAAAACTATTTTGAATTATTGCAGGAATGTTGATGGGATCCGTAAGCTGCTACTCATTCTTTCCACCAACTGCTGCGCTATACAAAGTTGTAGCTTTCCTGGCTCTACTTTCTCTGATTCCTAGTCCACGTTATATAACCACAGGCAGCATGATCAAAGAGTCTGAACTGCAGAAAATGTTCAAGCTCAGGTAACAAAAAATTTGTACTTGTAGCCTTGCAGCAAAACACAAAAACTTGCCAATTACGTAGGTACGTAAGTATGCACGCCTTTTTTCACAAGGATGACACAGATCGCGTTTATAAATGTCAACTGTGTAAATATCACAAGCTGTCTTGGTACGACTCGAATGCGAAAATCACGTCAGCACCAACGGTTTCCTGTGTTTTCCCCTACAACAAAATATCGCAGATAAGACATTATAGACATCCCACGTTTCATTTTAAACCTTCACGTGTTCCAGATTATAAAACTAACCACATCTTCCACAGCGAGTCTTTCAGGAAATATTTACCTTTGTATGGAGAGATCAACTGCGACATTAACACTGTCATTTCAGCTTCTTTATTTCCATGTTTTATTCTCTCCTTGGGGGATCCTTGTCTTAGAACTCTGAGAGAGAGAGAGAGAGAGAGAGAAAAAGTCTTTCCCTTTCTAAAGTAAGGTATCTAGCCTAGTACTATGCTGCTACAGTGGATAATATTCTCTGACGATGAGGAGCAGCCGTTGTTCCATATCCACATCTTACAATTTTTGCCTGAAAACTTGCATGTCCGTGGCGTAGCAGCAAATTACAGGGGAGATATATAAACCCGTATTAGAGAAGGATTGTTAACTGCTCACCCACGTTCACACACACACAACTCCCTTATTGCTACGTGCAAGTGTGCTTCTTAACGTTTTATTACACACATGCAAAGAAAGGCAACCCGTATTTGCTTTGTTCAACTAATTCAACTAGCGAAAGATTATGTTACGAAAAGAGTGTCAATCCCGAGGCATTATAAAAAATAATGAATTTTTCTCTGTGAACGGGAAAAGATCGTGTAGATTTTGCGGTGGAGACAAGCCTAAACCTTTTTGTTTTGTGGACACGGTAACCAAATTACATATATACATTTTTTGTAGGAACGAAAACGATTGGAAATCCATGTGGCACTCAGAGAAGCACGTTCGATGTCGAGATCAACTTCTAACGCATATGGACTGGGCATGTCAAAAAGATATTTATCGGCTGGAGAAGAGATTTCAAAGTTCGATGGTCGACGACGTTGAAGACGATCCCATGGGGGTATTCATCAAAAAGGCTTTGGCTGAGAGTGTAATTAAACCGTGGAGTGGATACGTAAGGTAAATCCGACAATAAATACCTGATGAATTACTTAAACATCCTACGTAAAAGCAAGGACCTTGTTGTCTCTGTCTCTAATACCTTTTTTTCTATCCCTTTAGGCGTAAACGAGAAGAAAAATCAATTACTGACGAATGTTGTTCCGCCAATGGCTGTACATGGGAAGAATATGCGGAATACTGTCCTGCCCATCGTCGTCTCCAAACTCGTCACTCAGCCCGGAAGTGAAAAAAGGAGAGTCGAACAAGTCAAAGAATATAGTCAGTCAATCAGACGTTATATCCATTACATCCACACACACAAAACTTCAGAGAAAGAGGAACGGAAACAATTAAAAGGTCAAATTCGATCAGACTAGTTGGTGTTATTTACATTATTATTAGCGTAGAAGGATACTCATAATATACATTCTCAATTAAAATACGGTTCTCTGAACGTAAAAATTGTAACATTTCTTTACACCTAAAACAAATTTATTGGTAATAAACTTGTATTTTATTGATTTCTTCATAAATAAGTAATAATATGCATCCCAAAAATCAACATCCTGTGGGAAGTTAGCTAAACCCTACATATAAAAACTTTTTTCGAACCATACAATAAACTATACTTTGTAAGCTTAATTGAACTAAATTTATAATGGACAAAAGAATTTGTCGAAGAAGTAAATCATCAGAGAATCCTTTTTTGCTGCCGGCGTACAAACTAGAAGATACTGATACGGTGATACGTATCCTTTTCACTTGATGGAAACCACAGAAACTTTCAATTCATACTTGACAGCCAGCATATGTTCTCCACTTCCACTGATGAGGTTATGAACATCAACACGATTCATAGGAATTCGGAAGGGAGACTGGTCCACCACCGACTGTACATCCAGATATTCCAAGTTCTTGTAATGAATTGGATTTCCGTTCCATTTCCATATTATATTCTGTCAAAGTATAGAAGAAAATATATAAGTAACGCATTCATTTATGTGACACTGACACACGCCCAATCCAGGTAAATTTAGAACAGTCAAGTCAACAAAGCGGTACTCACATTTTCACAAATCTTGATTTCCATTCCAAGCATACATCGAGAAGCGAGTTTCAAGTCCATGCCAAGCAGCACACCGAGAAATGATACTTCACCTTCGTTCTTGTTGTTGAAATACGCGACAATAAGAAATCTTCTCAAACTTCCAAGGATCCTGACTTCCCACTGGAGAACTTGAACGCATACCGGAACTTTCATTTCGAGATGCAGCCTTAAGATCTCGAATCTACTGGAGTGGGAGAGGTGGTCATCACGAAAGACGTGCAATTGGTGCGTTTCAGTAAGATGTTCCAAGATCAACACCGGCTGGGTGGCTTGAAAAGTGCACTGTGGTCTCCATCCCAGGATCTTACAGATGTTAACTAAGCTGAGGCTGAAATTCAAATTAAAAATGTAAATGACAACTTATCGAGAATAATTATGTTTTCGGCATTGTTAAATATTATGAAAGATTTGCATTTTGTGCAGTAACACAAGATACGCATACCTGAAGTCGTAATACACAGGATATGGGTTCAAGCGTTTGCGAAAACGTTTCACATAACAACTAGAAGGACCCTCATTTCTGGAGGCACCAATCATCCTCACTGGCATATGCTTCAACAATTCTTCGCCAAGGTAATCCCGAATTTTTCCCTCATCAAACGACACCCTACACCGTGGACATTCAGTTAAGTACTCAGTACATTTCTCACATATTGAATGCCAGTTACGGCACCTGATAATTTTATCTGTTGGCACCTTCAAGCAAATGGGACAGTTTTTAAAAAAACCTAAGTTCAGACTGACTGACATTTTGCTTCTTTCGGTTCTTATCTCAAGTTGTATTCAAATACAAAAGTTAAAATGGCAAAAGCTTCTCTAGACTACTCTGCGACAAAGTGTGAAATTATTATTAATTAACTCTTCAACGATTTATGAACATGAACTGAACTTCATCAGCTTAAAGAAATCATTGTTGACAAAACCTGGACTCGGTGAAGATGTGGAAGAAGAACATAATCACGACAGCAGCAGCACCTTCTTTGCTGCCGGCGTATATCAAAGGTGAAAGGGGTACATCAAGACCTGCTGGACAAGAAGCTATTGATCACCTACTCTTCCGCATTCCTTGTCGCTGTATGAAGATTGCATATATTAATCGACTCCCATCGGTATCCCACGATTCCCAAAAAATTGGTACTTCATTTGGACTGGCGATTTTCGCCCAGTCTTTCATTTAACAAGGGAGCTTATGGGAAGAATAAAAAATTGCTTCATAATCGTCATATAATTAAATAATTTTGTGAGAAAGCGATCATTTTAAGGAATTTCAATGCAGAGCATAATAGAATAAATATTATCAATCCTAACCCTGCAAATAATTTCATAAAATAGTCTCAATTTAAGAAGAACTATGCTGGAAAAGTCAGTGTCCGGAATTGTTTGCGTTTGTGAAAAGTAGTGTACGAGGTAGAGTATTTGGGTGTAGTTTATTGTTAACTGTTTGGCTGCCTGTATATGGTCTGACCTTACCCAATTTTTGGAGCCCCCAAAGGGGCAAGAATTAAATCAAAAGATAATTTCACCGGGTGGAAAGTAGGAGTTGCAATTACTCCCACTATCAACTATTGAGACGTAATTTGCATGTCAAAATGGATAAGTCTATTCTAATTATTTTTAGCATTGAAAGAACTATATACGTTACTGATAAGGAGAAATGGATAGAAGTATGTGAAAGTTGTGAGTTATCATATCATTGATCAATAAATTATGGTGTGACTATAGCCCAGGTCAGTTCTAAAGATATACTCGTTATCGGTGTGAATATATTATTATGCTGGAGGCGCATGTGATGGGAGGCAGCAGAAAAAAAACGGATGATGCACATCTGCGTTTTTTCCGAACAGTTGTGATGAAGGATACGATGAGAATGGGAACTTGGGGGTGAACCGGAAGAGACCAGTCGTCCGTCGTCCCGGTTTAGAATGAAGAAGTAGAGACAGAATGTGGTTGTAGCAGGACTTCATGTACATTCATTCATGATTACTATGTTCACTTTTGTACTTTCATGAAGAAATCTTATAAGTATATGAGCATTTCATGCATTAACAAGTGCATGATCATCAGAGATTCATTCAAAGTCTTCCCATGGCCATGTCCTATGTTCAAGCTGTTTTTCATGAATGAAAACAAGGACCGGAAATCAGACATCTCAGATTCCCTTCGAATCCCTCCAATTCTACTTTTATATTCTTACTACACCGTCATCAATATTATCTCATCATCTTCTTCCTGTCTTCTTTTTTGTCTTAAAAATCTTCTCACCTTTTCTCCATAAACTTAGCAAAGCGTCTCTCTACTACCATCCATGTTTCTTACCTGTTGCTTGCTCATGTTGATCTGAGTAAGGGCAACTTTGTCACGTATTTTTAGTTAGGTGCTTCGTCTTTAAGAAGGATCGATCCATGTAACCTGTCTCAAGTCCTTTTGGGTTAACAATGGACCTTGTTTACTTTACGTATCATTTCCATTGTTCAATGAAGCCCTACGAAGAGGGAAGAACCCAGATAGTGTACGTCCATACATGCTTTTAATACTTGGGGGAAAGTGAAAACTGATATGTCCTTCCTGAGCTCACAACACGACACATGATACGGTAATGGGCTCCTTCAAGATGCTCGTGTACGCACATCTTCATCTCATTTCCCCTTCCGGTCTTGTTCATCTTCATCTTGGGCAATAAGACGAAGGAAAAAAAATCTTGTGTGCATGGAAGTGCATCGCATCGAACCACAGATGTCTGAAGAAGAAGCTGTAGTCTGCCCCAAGGAGGAAAAGGAAATGCACACGCAAAGTTGTGAACCAAATTGTATGATTCTCCCATCCCAAACTCAAGCATAAACAGTCTGGTCTTGTGGTTTCCAGCTTTCGTTTCACAATGATCCATCCATTTCCTTCCAAGATTTATACTTGTGACCTGAGGAGCCTTCACACATGTTCTCCAAGAAAGGTGAGATTTTCCCGCCTTCCAGTGCCGATTGATAGAGACCCTTTGTCTCCTCCAGTCCATCTGGTCTGGATAGACAAGAGCAGAATGATTTCGTCGCTCCTTAAACAACGTATATAACACATCCGACCCAACAGATCTTTAAAATGTCAGTAGTAAGGTATCTACAACGTACGTAAAACTTAAGAAACACACCTTTCAGATGACTGCCTTCGTCGGACGAAACTAAAACGTGGACTTTCATGACCCTCATTCATCGTATGGTTTGCATGTCTCCAAAAATGAAAGGAAATCTTTCGCGTGGACGGAACACCATATATCTCTCTCCTCTTATCCACGTCTTTCTGTTTTTATCATTTTATAACTTGTAGCACACACATCGTTTTCTCTGATTACTTCTTCCAGTCGTGGAGAGAATGAAGGGTAAAGCCAAAGCCAACGAAGGTGGTTGGGTCATATGCCATGTCTCACTATATGATCTGCAGCTAGACTGGAGTATAGCTTTAATTGTTTATCCTTTTGGTGAAGGAGAAGCCAAAAGAGTGAGTACAGATGAACAATCATCATCGTCGTCGTCATCATATTCCGAATATGATTGTGTCAGGCAAATCGAAAAGGGAAGAGAGAAGATGCTCAGAAAAAGGGGCAAGAGATACTGATAGATTGGATCATTGGAAGACGCTTGACTTGCTTCACGAAAGGACCTTGAAGAAAGAGGAGCAGCTGCCAGTTTTGCTACTGTGTACTCCAGTCCACACGTAACCTTCTTTCATGATTTTTTTTTATTCCATCTGTGCTTCGAGGAAAGGAAAGGCACAAAGTTGAAGTCGTCATCATCATCATCTTCTCAGCATCAACTTCACTTTTTTTTGCTGTTTGTTGGTGGTGTCATGTGCTCCCTTAATTTCTCTTTCTCTCTCATCCTCATCCTCACTTGAAAATGAACAGAAGCTTTAAAAGATAAGAAGAAGCTGGGATGCATGCTGCAACTTCTCAAACAGGATAAACAATTGGAAATCTAAGATACATCTTGGTTATTTTTGGCTTGCCCCCATTATGATCATTTTTTGAGCTTTTTCCCTTTTCCCTATTGCATCATGTTCAATACCCTTTTGAGCGAGGAGGACAAAACAAAAACGTATAAGACAATCCCTTGCCACTGTATTATTTTAAACAATGAAGCACAAATCTCACTCTTTTTTTATCATGCTGCTCTTTCTTTTCTCGATAATGATGCCTTTTCAGACTTACTGGCTTCCCGTCTCCAGGACAAAATCCTTATAGAAGAAAAAAAGTCAAAACTCATCATCACATCACCCTTATGTTTTTTCTTTCTCGTTTTTTTCGTGGGGAGAAGTTCGCTCCTGGCTTTTCTGATTGAATTAAAAAAGAACAGATTGTTTGAAAAGCGTACTCCTTGTTTAATTATGAGATAGGAACACGGGTGCCCCTTCCGGAGAGGGACTTTTTTGGAGGGTATTTCAGCCTGCAACCCGTTTCTATACTTGTGTCTTTCTTTTGGGTTTCTTGGTCTTCTCTCTCTCAAGAAATCAGGCAAACCCACCGGAAACAATGATATCGAGAAAAGGTTTCTTCCCCCAAAAGAAATGGAACAACAATTATTTTTACTACCAACATCGTTACTAATCAGGACAACCGTGATCCCACGATTGCGGGCCAAATGATGCAGCACGCGATTGAGCGGAGTTCTGAGAAAGTGTATATGTATTAAATTGTAAGTAACGCGTTCACATTTGTATATAAGAAACTTACAAGCAGGGTACTTAATCAGGCGTGCTTACGAAGGGAGTTCACTGGACTACTTGAAGCGCTTCTAATTATTCATTTTTAAACGTAAAATTACTTCCTAAATCTTAAATGTCCTCCCTCCCTCTCCCACTCTCTCTCTCTTCAATTTTCTCATATTCATTGTATTACTGGAGCGGGAAGAAAGCTAACAAGAATAAGCCCTTTATGTGAACTTAGTTTAAGAAAGTTTGCTGGAAATCACAGAAAAAAGGGTTGAAAAAAGTTAATAGGTTGTTGGAAACTCTCAGTCTCTCATATCGGAAAAAAATTGGATGATTACATGAACTTAGGGCATAGGTAGCTGTTGGAGATAAAGGCCTCTTATTTCTTGATGAAACTGTTGGCTACTGCTGCTACTCATAATGACGATGATTTTTTTCATACTCATCATCATTATCTATCGCTGTTGTAGATTTTTATGTATTTTCTATTATTACTACGGGAGCAATACAAAAAGAGAGAAAATGAAATGAAGCTTCTTTATTTTTCTGTAATTTATGAGCTCAGTGGGCCATTTTATTTCAAGATGTGGACTTGGACTAGGAAATCAGTATGAAGTTGGGGTAGCTCCAGTGAGACAAAGATTGTGCTACTGTATTTCAGAGGCTCATGATGATGATCTCACTGAATATAATTTATTTAGGTTCAGTGGCTGTGGCTACTAGTCACTTTATACAATATGATTATGATGAAGTCTTGCAAGTACACATACATTTTGTAAAAGTACCTCGAAGCAATATGAAGAAGAGGCGGGGTGAAGCGATATAGCATTTCACATTTTCAAACATGAATTATTGCATATCAGCTCATAAATTACGCTCAAAATTAAAAATCCGAACTGAGAATAAGAATTCTACAAGCTAACTAAGATGAGACGCTGGTACTTAATACGATGAGACGATGACGCTATAAACTTTTTCGAGTCGTTAGATTTCCGTAATCGAGTATACATAACATTTTCAGAAGAGAGCCAAGTCAGTTATTTTTATTGAGAATGGAAACATGCACTCGAATAGCTCTTCTCAAACATTACACACAACACAACATGTTGACTGTTTTTGATATCAAATCGTGGTAGGCGGTCAATTATATCATCAACTGTAACTGTTTCATTATCCGTCATCTGATCGTAAAAAAGAAGAGGACCCATGACAGTGATTAATATTGTGCATGTATCCACTATATATATTCCGATCGCCTTTCAAGGTAGCACCTTCAATTAAAGCTTCGTTGGGATAGCCTCAAGGTCCACCTCAAGTGTGGCACAAGGATCAAACATATCAGGCAAACGATTTGATATATAGAGAATATATAGAGGATAGGCTTCTTTCATGACGCGCATTGATCCTGAGTAATGTAATTGGTTAAAGTGGTCAACATTTGTGTTCCAGAAGAGAAACGAATTGCCTATTCGTTCCCAAAAAAACCTTGAGCTGATGGTGGTCCTTCTGCCATCAGAAATTGCTTCCAGAATTACGAAAAAATAGATTTTTTAAAAGGATTAACAATTTCTAAAAATAAGTGTATATCCCTGATAACTGATAGCATATACCCCTTAAGAGTTGCGTGCTTTCAGGGCATCCCTATGTACATACATACATTCATAATCCTATCTGAAAAACGTGCATATTGTAAAGAAACACGATCCGAGATTCAATTTCTCTCTCTCCTTTATATCTTCCCTTTTCCACACACGAGAGCAAAAAAGCAAGAAGTGTTTTCTCATTTCGATTCCGAGGGACTCGCTACTGGGCAGGGAAAAGGGGCAGTTTTCATGTTGTGGAGAGTTGTAGTCGCATAATAGCTCGTTCATAGATTTTTTGTTGTTGTTGTTGTTGTTTGCTTGATTCATTTTTGTTCTCTTCTCACTCCTTCG
>JAQFZW010002496.1:0-17005 GCA_034687055.1 Heteromurus nitidus | reverse complement strand
ATGGGACATGGAAGTCATTACCATACACTTTACATTTTTGTTTGAGCAGACTGGAATTGAACTCGGGCCAACCGAATATCAAGACAGTTACATATGAGCTACAATTGCACATGTACTCCAAATTGTTCAAAAAAATCAATACCAAAAAACGGTGCTGAATATTTAATGATTGTTTCCTGGAAAGCTTATGCTTAAATTTTTCAAGTAATAAACATCACCATCACCAAACTTCTGTCTACTATATATCATTTTTCATCATGAACAAAGGAATGTACGATCCAACAATGCGGTAAACACATGTCCACTGGAAGACGAGGCATATACTTACCTTCATATAGTAGTATAAACTTGTTCCAAAACATATATGGCTTGACAGTATGTGATAAAACGCTGGAGTAAAATTTTCAGAAAGCTACATCGTAATCGGTTTAAATTTTGTGAGCATATGCTTCGGGAAGTGAACTCTCAAGGTCAAAACTTTGTTTTGTACCAATAAACTATTCCAGAGAGTTACACATACACGAGTATGGAAATTATGAGCAAACTCCCATCACATATTATATTATTGGAAAATCCTGGAGTGAAATTCGATCAAAACTTGTTAATTGTTTATGTTGATTGGCATTCGTTCATTTTTCATTCCGTGATACCATTTAATGGGTGTAACTTCGCAATGAATAATCCCTCAATATCGACTACAATTTCGAACTCAATTTATGGGAAAATACGTGTGCATCTGAAGATTTTACAGAGTGCGCAATGGGTAATTTTTATGCGTGAGTATCGTAGGAATAATACTTCCCTGTGGAAATTTGTTAACCTGATACTCTGAAAGTGGAAGGGATAATCAGAAAATATAATTTTTTGTTCTAGTTATTTAGCATAATATTGAGTATTTCTCGCATATTCTGTCATAGTGTGTTAATACTACTTGATGGAACAAAGTCAATAATAACTTACTTTCGGTTAAAATATTATATATTCTTTCTCCGTTCCCATATGCCAAATGTAATGGGCTCTGAAATTTAACAAACTGTGAATTTCCTTTTCTCTTTCTCACGCACGTGTGTTATTTAAACTTTTTAAAAGTATTCATTACATACATGAATCAGCAAAACTAACCAATCTTGAGGAATGTGGAATAATCGAATAATTGCTTTTTTGATTGCTGGAATATTTCAGAATGTGTGTGTGTAATAATACGATATAGTTTTACACTTTGCTTCTCATTCATAATTATAATTCTCCGGATATATCGTATAAAAAGATTACAAGAAAATTTTGACCTTTTACTAAAAAATCATTTTTTTTCTCGCACAAAAAACCAGTCATTCCAGTCATAGTCTTAAAGAGAACTTTTGCGTTTTTTCTCAAAACACTTAAATGATACATCTCAAAATGATTTTCTCACAAAAACTCATATTATTTTGTTATTTGCAAGTTGAAGTTGAAGTGCAAGGGCTTCTAATCAACTATATGCAAGTTTAATGGAATATCTCAATAACATAGATGAACACTATGGAATAGTCATGTTGTATCGCATGGATAGAGTGAATTGACGAGTTGTTTTTAATTTTTTTTATAAAGCATTGATAAAAAAGTCGTATGCATAGCTTTTTATAGTTTTTTCCCGTAGTGGTTCACGGATCACATGTACATGTCCATTCCAATTATTTTTATAACTATATGGAGCACATAACGATGATACACATATACGAAAAAGCAGAAAAGCAATTATTATTCACGAAATGGGATTGCACTTTGGATAGGAAAACTTATATCTATTGTAATGTGGACTTGGGACTTCCTATGGAATTGGAATGGATAATATGGAATACTCTCAATGCTAACCACTTGCGACACAAACACAAAAGATCATTCGCCCGCTCGAACGCGACTATTGGAGTGAACTGGAAGTCCTTATAATCAAAAAATGTAAATCTGGTGATGGTATTCAATTGTTGAGAAAATTGGTAGAGCATCACGAGGCAGATCAATTTCAACACATATGGGCGCTCATTGCTATAATCTTAGTGTAATCTGAAGGAGAATTTTTCTATTAGGCTATGCTACTTATGACTATATTTATCAATTACTTCTATAGTTATCTAATTTACAGAAGGTACAGGATCATTTTGTCTTTCATAACTCAATGCGTCAAGTTATTATACCAGTCAAGCATGCTACACAGAGAGAAATTTTTTGATCTTCTACCTGAATGGAGTTTATCTATATTGTTTCAAGCAGGATTTTTGAAGGTATAAAAGATGATTATTTGTACCAAAACGATATGTGTTGTAATTTACAATCACTTTCATTCCGTGATTTCTACATCCTGAGATCCAATATATAACACTGGAATGATGAAATCTAGAATGATGAGAATTCCAGAAATGGAATTCTATACGTGATTCCTGACCTACGAACATTCCTACCTCTTTGCTAACCCTCATTCAAACTAATACGTGAAATATCTCAAACCTTGTCGGGAGGATATTGGGTTCGACGCAAGTCATATCAGCCAGTGGGTTGTGAAATATGTATTAAATAGCGTGCATTGTATGTGAAGAAAACAGGAAGCATTTTCATCACATTTCACCTAAAAACAATTTCCAAGTCCAGGAGTCCAATGTGTTAAGTGTATCAATGTCATTCACACAATAATTATCATGGAATAACTTCTCACTCGTAGTCCATGAACTGTTCCATTTTATATAATCCCCATATGTGCACTATAAAATGTGATGCAATCTAATAAACGGTATCCATTCCAGGTCTACGATTCTGATAAAAAAAATGCCGAGTTGCCCACATCTATTCATTCTGAGCAGTCCTATAAAACAAAGACCCAAAAAACCGATAAAAGTCTGAGGATCTAAAGTTAAGCATTATTATGGACGGATACTCAAGGTGAATAAAAATATTTTAAATAATATTCTTCCAAGAACACGCCACATCAAAGCGTTAAACCCATCACTAATTCATAACTCAATTGGGATTGGTCATACTTTGAGACGAGAGAGTTGTTTAAGAGTTTAAGACAGCGTTTTTGTGGTTTGAGAGAAAAAAGTTCAATTTCAATCCGTCATTAAAAACATCTCTGGTTTTGTCAGCCTCAGGGATAATATTATTTGCACTAACACAGCCACCTTTTGAGAATACATTGTTTCGTGCAAAGGCTAAATTGCTGCCTATAAAATTGGTTTAAGGTTTTCATGGACATTTTATTTTTTGTTGCCAAGTCTGGGTGTATGAGATGACGTCCTCGGAAAAGTTCAGCGATGTTGTTCTACTCACTTTACATTTGAAAACGTGAGGTAAAAAATGGCACGAGCATTAAAGAGTATATAATATTATGCTTTTGACAAAACTACTGGCACATACATAAAGTAGAATTTCGTACGCAGGTACGTACACATTATTTGTACTTTGTCCGTAGACAATACATATTAGCGCATTGCACAAAAACGAGAGATAAATGACAAGCAAATTTTTGTCATGCTAAAAAAAACTATTACTAAAGCCTTTTTAGTTCTTCTAATCGTGTAAGCGAGAAGAGAAACCTTGCAATCGAATAGCACTCACATGTGAAATCCATGTGAGTTGCGAATGCGAAGTGAATAAGAAACATTTTTATGTCATCCATAAAAAGTGTCTTGGAGTTGGGGAGGTCCGCGTCAAGAGCATATTAAACATATACGTATAATCTCCTCTGAATAGGTAAACTAACTACATTTTCAAGTGTCTACCTTTACACATTTTTTGCGAGTCCAAACACATTGTGATTTGCACATAAAAATTCAATGTAAATTGTTCATTTTATTTACTCACCTTTTCGGCGCTGGACTATCTGGACGATTTACAATAGTATGTGCTGGACTGGACTCATGGTTGTGTGGCATAATACAGGACAATACAAGCGTATTGTATAACTGTGGCTAATGATTTTTGTCCAAGATAAAAATATATAACATAAACCGTGTTTGATTACGAACGGCTGTGTATATTTATCAGTTTGTCTGTAATGTACATTTTGTTCATTGGTGTAAGATTAGAGTTTCCCGATTGATGTGTATAGACATAAAACTCATTCTTTATGGCCTTCATCGAATTTCAATTCAATCATAGTTTTGGTTGAGTAATCGCAGATGTGACATGTAAGTGGAATATTATGTGATTTGAAGTATTTCATAAAACATTAAAGTATTTGCACAGAGTGCACCGGCACAATGAAGTGGTGACACGTTAAATTATAATATTAAAGCAATGTGAGCCGTGAATGAGAATTTTTTAAACCAAATATCACACAAGTAAGCATGTCTAAACTTGCTAATTAAATATGTGATTGGTGCGGTAAATGTGTAATTAAGTTAGTGCTAAAACTTGTCTGTCTGGAGTCTGGAAAAAGTTGAAAGCACACATATTACAAGCTGTCCAGTGTCCTCGTGTCGTAAGGAAAGTAAAAGTTTCAAGTGGAACCTCTGGAACGGGCTTAGTTTTGGCTAGTTTTGGTCTAGTTTTTTAAAACTTGGATTGGACTATGAAGTGGAGAGTACCTGAGCGAGACACTAAAAACCCAAGTTGAACGAGGTCTTCTAGCCTAGTTCAAGTTTTTGGCAAGAAGTGGATCAGAGAGAAGTAGGCGATTGATTTTGTCCAGAGAGAAGGGGTGTGTGTATGAATCTTTGTGCAGATTACCAGCCTGAGTTTTTCTTGGAAACTTGTGTACCTATATAAGCTGAAACTATAGTCTCACACTGTGAGAAATAAGCATACTTCAAGAACTTGAAAGACATTGATCAAAGTTGACGTAAGTGAATAACGCTTCGAAGCAACTGACGCTTGTGAATACGTAGATACAAGAAGTATTTTTTTAAATTATTTTATACCGGTATAATTATACGTTAATGCCGAAGCTTGCTTTGCATATATGCTGCGAAGTTGCATTTTGTCAGTGAATCATCTCATAAAACCCTAGTTTGTAGAAATTTTGGCGAACAGGTTATTCGATTTCAGACACATTTTGAGCTCAGTTTTGCAGAAAAAAATACATTCTCATTGTATTGTTAGCTAATGGGTAGGTGCATATAACTTCAAGAGCATGTGAGTCTTGTTATCATTGTGTGGTATGCTAAAAGATTATAGATTTAAAGATCTCCAAAGGCAAAAGTACAAGACTATTTCATCACACTGTATATATATATGTCCATTTGCACTTTTCAATTTCAAACTAACAAGGAGAATCCAGTAGTTAGTTTTTGCACGTGGCCAGTACTTCGTCACTCTCTTCAGAGTCATCCATAAAAGCAGCCATCTTGTTGATGAGATTTTAATAGGGAAATACGCGTTCTAGTACATCAACAACATATTTTACCAATATAATTTAATTCAAGAAATACCAGTTTTCTTCACGTAAACGAGATACAGCAACTGGAGAAGGCTGTTTTTTATTGTATGCAGCAAAGTGAAGAATTAATGCTCCTTTCCTTTCCTCACACAGCAAAGTATCGTCATTATCTTATAGGCATATTATAGTGTTGACATACGGAAAGAATGAACTCTCGTTCGTGTGTCTGTGGCTACACAAACTGTAATTGACCTTATTGTCCGACTGCGAGTGTGAGTAGATTGGATGAATATTTGCAAATTGTTCTTAGACTCCACGGGCGTAGAAGAATTGAGGTGTGCAATCTCAATTTCTTTGGTTATAAAAGCACAATGATAATGTATGCGTGAAGATGATTCATATTGTGGCTCGCATGCATTGTAAATTGTAGCCACACATAATATGCGCTGGTGCCTGGTGTTTTCGAGCAGTGCATATCAGAACACCTTTCCGATATGTGAAGAGGAGCAAAGGTTGGTCGTGGGAATGAAAAAAAAATATTCTGCAGTTGAAAATTTTACCCAGAGTTCAGAGATATAATCTTTCTTCACGAGGAATCAACGTGTATTTTGACAATTGGTAGGCAGTGTTCTTTTCTTTGTCGGTGTGAATGCATCAATAAATTTCAGGCTGTAGGAAAATGTGAAATCGTATGAATTAAATTTGCACTAGCGCACTATATGAGGAAATTGGTGAGACTCAGAGATTTTTTTGTCAAAGTCCAACTGAAATGTACTATTGCGAAATATAAAATATATTCGTTGACGTTTCCTCTGTATTTTTGCGCAATGTGTAGTGTGACTGCCTGAATGAAATACTTCGAAATTCGAAGTTCTGCGATCTTGTCTTTGTGTAGAAGCAGACTCCTGCAGATGCAGTCGTGAAAACTCTGAGCCTCTTTGAGAATTTGAGGTTCTTCAACCGAGATTTTTTGTGCCATGTTTATTTTCATTCTAACATAAAAGTGTGATTTAAATCAATTACTTTTTCTTGTGTAAATCTTTATGCGAGTTTATTCTGATACGACTCTAGTACTCACTGCGCTTAAACAAACAAGAAGTAACAGTATACAATTCATTCTGGTAAGTTAGAGTATATCATTTGAGCAAATCATAATTACATCGCAAACCGCAACAAATAAACTATGGACCTAACTATTTACTCACAATTAATAAGCTATGCGCACAAACTTGTGCCAATGTCTTTAACGAAGTTTTCGTGCATTCCATTCTGATAAGAATAGACAGCACAAAATTTGCCCATAGGTCATACGACCACATAAATTAAATTTCTCAAATGGGCGAGTGTATTGTGATCGTGACTAATGTGCAGCATTTGACCTCTTTTGTGTGGCTGCCACGCGCGTTCGCATTTAATTTAATAAGTATTTGGCCCAGTCCAGAGAGAAGCAGATGCAGATTTGTTGCAAGGAAAAGCGAGATGAAATGTGAGTATGTCAGCGAATTTGACCGGAGGAATGATGTAGTGCGCATAAAACCTTCCATGCAGCAAAATATCGAACAGATTTCAGAACGTGATCGCACGAGGATATTACACGTGTGTTTATCATGGCTCAATAAATCCTCTTCTGTTTGTCCGTAGAATGAGGAACAACAATTAAACGATAATTGAAGCATTATGTTTTAGTTCGTTCTAAAATACTTGGGCTGTCATTGACACGCTTCACTCCAGAGCTCTTGTTCCAATTCTGTACTTAACACTAACAAACCGATAGATTGTGCTCAATCAAATAATATGGTCTTCGGTGAGTGGAATTTTAGTGTCAAATTTCCTCTTTCCTCATTTTTAATGTTTTCCTCAATTCAGTGAATTTATACTTTTTCAAGAGGAAACTATGTGTTTCGATGTTGAATGATATGTCGGTGTTTTCACTGAGGAGGGTCGGGAAGACATTTAAAGCTGGAACAGTGCCAGCCAACCGGCGAGAGAATGATAATTAACAGAAAGTAGGCTAGAAAAGCAGCCCTAAAGAAATTTCGTTCTGAGTTCGATACACATCTCACATTGTATCATTTAGCATTTATACCATTGGAGGTAGGGTAAAACATGAAACTCGTAAAACAAAAACTTATTTCTTCTTTGATCATTGCTAATATGAACTACAAAAGTGTTCAGAAATAGAAGCAGAGAAAATAACTTCCGTAAATCTGTAACACAATTTTACATAAAATATTTATAAAGTGTGTCTGGTCCAAAATACGAGATACGTTGGTGGGCATGTTTCTTCAGGAAGCAGGACAAATGAAATTTAAAATGCCTCTTGAGGTATTATGATGATTTAGTAAATTGTTGAATAAAGGGAAGTGTATATATACTCATGGTCCATTAAAGTGTTTTGGGCCCTATATGCATTGTATACGAAGGTTTAGGTATGAAATTCCAAGGTAGGTACATGACAGTTTCCGTTCCAGTGCACAAGAACTCATTGCGTGACCAAAAGCTATCTATACAAACTCTCTGGAAATTATGATATCTCCATAAAAAATCAAGGCATAAAAATGAAAACTATTTAATTTTTTAATGTGCCACCACTTAATTGACAATGTGAGAAAATAATAATAATAATTAAATTTTCTTTTATTGTGCACTTCACATGTTAGGTATCGTGCAGATTATTATGGAAAGTGTATTTCCACAATCTGAACAAAATGATTCACGCTTGGCTAGAGTGATGACTCCTAGTATCATAGTCCTATGTCTAAAACTATTTACGATTTTTTGTCTAAATTCATTGAGTAGTTGATCTTAATTTAAGAGAATGTAGACGAGTATAAAACTAGCACATGACTTTTGATTTGCAAAATATTTCCATGCAAAAAATGTAGTGTCTGCTACAATAACCATGAGGTCATGCATGTATTGTCCTTTGATTTCATCTCCATCTTCAACACTATGTAACTGATGAAGTGATGATTGAATTGGAATGTGTACACTTGAAATTCAATTCAATGTGCTTTATGAAGTGAGTCAATTTAAATTAAATTATGCCCATCTGTCACTTTTATCGTATTAAATAAATCCTCTCTTATTTCATCGGACAAAGTATAGATTCAAACTACACATTATATAAACTGTCATATAGAAATATTTTGATGTTGTTAAAAAGTCAATTGAAGGCGCACGCACAATTTGGATGCACTCTAGAGCTACGAATGTGCACTGCCTAAAATTTAAATTGGACTTTTATTTTGAAGTTTTGACATAAACCAGCCAGTCTTTTCGCAGCTTTGCGAGTGATCGCCTATTGCGAAACTACTTCGCGAGAATAATTTAATATCTCAATTTTGGATCAAAATCAAGCTTGCTTCTTGAACGATAAATTGACATAAAGGAATTAAAAGTTCTTGGGAGTGGGAGTGTATTGCAAATATTGATTTCTTTGGGTAGCTTCCATAATTCGCTTATTACTTCATCCATAAAAGTGTCCGTTAAGTTTGCTTTGAGAAACAGTTCAATATATTCAGGGCCACGATGTCAGAAAACGAGGAGGGTAAATCACTTTGCGAAAGTGTACCTGGAAAGACATTCATCAGGTTATATATAATTACTTATATGTACCTTAACTTTACGACTATATTCATTCACGGTAAATACTATATACGAGCCTCATATTGTCCTCTTGTGACGTGTGACATGATTGATTATGTATGGAATTTGTGCGACTGTGACAGAAGAATGCTGAGTGGAGGATATGGGAAACCAAAATGTGCATTTCTCAGTTCAAGGGCTTCTTCCGCAAAAATCGATACAATTAATATGCTACTACCATATCTGCACCCGTCACATCGGCGGCATTCACATTCACTACTCATTTTTATGCAAGGACATGTCTTGCATTTGAAGTCGATATTTGACAATAGTTGCCAGTTTGCAGGAAAAGGAACTCAATTACGCAACTATTTTATCCATATACACTACACACGTCACAGTTCCACTTCCACTCTTCCCTGTTCCCACATTCCTCGCGTGTTGTTAGGTAGCCTTTGATAAGCAGCGGCTGTATATTTCTTATGTTATCTCCAAAAGATATCTAACTTCAACACTAAAAAGTTTACTATCAGCATTTTATATCACTTGAATATTTCAATATGGGGTTTCCATCTTCATTAGCCTACTTTTAAAAATCTGTTTACGATGGATTAAATTAAAGATACTGTGCTAAGTTCGCTAACATTTTCTTCCATTTACGTACGTGTACGTATGATGCGAGTCTGCATACAGTGATCGTAATAATTATCACATTTTATGACTCCTACTGACGCTCGCTCTCTTACAGTATCTTGTAATGTATCTTGAAGTTTTCCCAGTATAAAAAAGTGCCCAAAATCTGGAGAAATTTCACATATCAAGTTCCGGGTCTATGGTCCATAATGATCATTGCAAACGAATCAAAAAGCTTATAGATGCTGTATGCAAAGGCAATCTAGTTCAGCTCATGTGAAAGTTAGAATGCAACTAGGTCAGGAGAGAAAATGAACGAGGAAATTAAACCGATGCATATTATATGAGTAAATCCTCTTTTATGGACGTTTCTTTCCTGGAGTGAATTGCAAAGATTGCAATACTATATATTTATATCTTTTGTCCGTCTCCTCCAAAGTAGAGCACACTACACTGCGACTGCACACATGATATTTTTAGTGTGCTCTTTCAAGTAATCCTGAGTTTTACTAGAGCACGTTAACCTACATTACTATCAACACGTATGAATGAAAAGTTAAAATTGCAACCAACAACGGGGAAAAAGTTGTACATGAAAAACGGAATTACCTCAGTCGAAAGAAGTCATGAATCACAATGTGGCAAGGAAGTAACTTTTGTAGAAAAGACACAAATGTCCCACAATGAATTGAACGCTTGGTTGCTTTTTGGGAACATGTAGGGCTTTAGCTCGGAATTGAGAACTCCAGCACAGAAATGTAGCTGTTTTGGAGCAACTTCCTTTTGACGCAAGAGAAGAGGACACATCAGATATGGATTGGAACCCAGTTTTTACTTTTCTCACGGACAAGGGAGCATTAGCAAAATATAAAAAATGAAATAAAAGAAGAAGCAGTTCTTCGTTTTTCTGTTGCAAATCCTTGAGAATTGTTTTCGATAAAGATAAGAATCATTTCAGCTGGGAATCCTTTTGTATTCATATACGCGAAAAAGTTGTAGCGCCTTGTATCAGTATATCGTTTCGCACGTGGAGTATGAATGAACATGATAATCAAATCAGTTCTAAGCAGATTTTATTTCAGCTTATACGAGTACACAAAAGTACATTAATTGCAACACAAATACATGGTTAAATTAAGTGGTTATGTTATATAACCAACTTTGCATTACAACCAAGAGTAGGATAAGGTACGACACGAATGCATAAAAACGAAGAGCGCTTACTGCACAAAAAGAAAGACTCGCCTACATAAGAACGCTCCTTTATAGTTCCTTGCGCAAGTGATAATACTTGTGGACACCCCAATCCGAATTTATGTAATAAAAAAGCATTTCATGTTAATTTTGTTAGTTGCATGAAAGTTTTCTCATTCTCAAAGAATTTTTCCGCAAAAATTGAGATTTTAAGGTGATTCATTTTAAATACTGGCAGTAATTGTGATTATACGTTAGATAGCCAACGCACATAATAATTGTCGACGTAACTATATAGGACCCGAATGGTAGATAAAATACGACAAGGGACGCCTCAGCCTCGATAGAGCTTTTGTCATTCTGTTGTCCTTGATGAACTAACGAGGCGACATGGAAAATTCCAAATTCAATTGCGGCATTCCCGTCATAAGTTTTCAGTCATAACTCCGGTAGTTGTCCATAGTACGAACGTAGTATATTTATGTAGTTATAAACATATACAGCCTTGCTGGGTAAATAGATATGGGAACTTGAAGAATAAAAACTAATTCTCATCATTGAGCCAATCCATAAAAAATGCTCAACTCCACCAAAATCTTGTTCACTCCTAGCGAAAAATGGAGGAAAATATGGGGAGTTGAAAAAACTTTTAATAATTCACCATCGTCAGCGTATGAAAATGTGTGAAACCTTGAAAGAGTGGAGACTGTGGAAAGAAGACTATCATTTCGTTCCATTCCTCACTCACGCGATGACAAAACACTACGAATTTATTAAACTAGACCAAACCACGCTGGAGTTTGACTTTGACTTCACCATAATTTATCAGAGCGTGGTCTTGTTTATATGAAATGAAGGCATCACCAACCCAATTTTTTATTATTGTTGAATCCAGACTTTACTCAATTTTTAATTGCTTAATTGGCATGTGTGCTCATATATTAAATATATTCTTTTGTTCTTTTCCAGAGTGACAAACGCGAGAAAAATGCTCGTCTCACATTTGCCAAATCATCCTCCCGTCACGCTGGAGTTCAACGAGTTGAACTTTTCAGTTCGCGATTCACCATCTCGGAAATGTAAGCCCTTCATCATGAATTCATACATGCAGTATGCCACTATGTATCTCCTCCTTCCTATATGCAATTCCCTTTTCGTATTGATTGCTGAATTGTGAAGTAGATATTTGTATGACCTTGGTACTGGAAAGCACGGAGCCACAAAAAAAAGTGTGCCTTTCGATCCTTTCGTGCCTATAATATAACGCTTTGATAGTTTTCATGTGGAAATTCATGCAATCCAATCCACATGAATGAATGAAATGATTTATCATGAACTTTGTTCCTTTTTCTAATGAATGCTTCCCACAGTCGGAGGATTTGGGCCATATGTCTCGAAACAGATGAAATCGATATTAAAGGATGCTTCGGGCATCGTTAAACCGGGAGAACTGACAGGTACATTTATTTCGATCTTCTCCTTTTTTGTATAAACAGGAATCAAGAACTGAATTTGAATCCCTGTTTGAACTAGTAACCCAAATTGTAATGGAAATGGGAATTTAGAATTTGTATCTTCTCTTGTCTTTCGTTTTTAGCAATAATGGGACCGTCTGGTGCAGGGAAGTCAACACTTATGAACATCCTGGCGGGTTACAAGTAAGCATTTATTCCCTGAAAGAAATATTTTTTGTGCAGACGCCCAATGCATTTTTAAAGTTCCAGAGAAAAATGCTCTGAATCTCTTACAAAGAAAATGACAGAACACATTTATATCTTGTGTTTCACAGAACGCACAACGTCTCAGGCACTATCAGTGTTAATGCCAAGCCTCGGGACCTGACCCAGTTTAGGAAAATGTCTTGTTATATCATGCAGGATGATGTTTTACTCCCTCATCTCACCGTTTTCGAGTCAATGAAATACGCGGCGCAGCTCAAGCTTCCAAGGAAAACGCCGAAATCTCAAAGGGAACTTGTGGTGAGTGGGCAGAATGAGAAAATGCAATGTTTTATTATATACTTTCTTTTCGCCACAAATCACCCATTAATTCCTGCAAGGTCACTGCGTAATTTACATGCAATAAAAAATCTTCTTCTTTTCTCAGATACAAGAAATCCTGGACATAATCGGTTTAACTGAATGCAAGAATGTAAAAGCATCCAATATCTCCGGTGGTCAGAGGAAAAGGCTCGCAATTGCATTGGAATTGATCAATAATCGTAAGTGAAAGGAGAAGGAATAAAGAAAGAGAACACATTTGTATTTATGAAAAGATCTTTTTAAGGAGCAAACTGTATAAATTTTCATTATGACCTTTCACTTTTATGCTTACAGCACCCATAATGTTTTTCGATGAACCAACAAGGTAAGATTTCCAAGAAAGTGAAATACTTTCTTTCTTTTCGTACTTTCCTTGAATGAAAGAATTTGTGCATTTTCTCTTTCTCTCTCAGTCTTTTGTGCTTTCATCTGAGAGTGTGGGTGACGTATAAGAATTGATATATTTCAAGTGATTACATTCCTTTGTCATTTCCAGTGGGCTCGACAGTGCATCTTGTTACAGTTGTGTCGCTCTCCTGAAAGCATTGGCACAAGGGGGCCGAACCATTATTGCCACTATACATCAACCCTCGGCGAGGATATTTGAGCAATTTGACTCCCTATATTTGCTTGGTGGAGGTCAATGTCTGTATCGAGGGCCTACTAGATCAGTAGTTCCTTTTGTTGCTCGCCAAGGTCTCCAATGTCCTCCATACCATAATCCAGCAGATTTCGGTAAGATCATATTTTTCCTTCCCAATAGTAATAATCGTATAGTTGATGGGTTGAGAAAGTTTTCTCATAAAAATACATCTTGCATTCCTCCTCGCGCACAGTTATTGAAATCGCCAGCGGAGACTATGGGGATCACTGGATTTCAATTCTCGCGAAAGCCACGGCCCTCAGCTCAGACTCGGATTCCAGCGGACTCGCAAACGACTGCTCAGACGGAGCATCAGAGGGGATGGAAGATAGATCTATAACGCCGCCGGGGAAGGCAAAGCTGTTTAAACCGGAAGTGAGTGACAGAAACTATGAGAAGGACGTGGCCCTGACACTCATTGAATCTGATGGTGACGTAAAATACGTAATGAAATCCGTGCACGATGACTCGCGAATAGGACTTTTCTCACATCAGTTCTTCACTCTTCTTAAAAGATCCTTTTTATGTGTATCTCGTGATATGGTAAGTTGCATCATAATAGTAATCGTATAAACTACATGTATACTTTTGTCTCAACGTTCAGAAAGAACAATGAAAAGCCCCCACTACTTCCCTATCTTCATCTTTTATTCACGAGTTCTATTGTGTAAAAGAATCCAGTGAAAGTACATAAATACATGAGACCTCTTCACTTTCGTTTGCAGATGTTGACTCACCTTAGGTTTGCGTCAACGGTGCTTGTAGGACTTTTAATAGGAGCCATATACCATGACGCTGGGAATGATGCCTCAAAAGTATTTAACAATGCAGGAAATCTGTTCTTTGGGCTTTTATTCATGGTCTTTTCATCCATGATGTCGACTGTACTGACATGTATGTATTTATACGCTTTGTTTCTATTTATATTTCTCGTTCGTTGTCTTTGATAAAGCATCTAAAAAATTGCATGAATTTATTCGATTTAGTTCCTCTGGAACGTGGAGTGCTTATCAGAGAACATCTGAATTGCTGGTACTCTCTCAAATCATACTTTCTGGCACGTACGTGCGCCGACTTACCATTCCAGGTAAATTGAGGAATATCTTTCACATTATGTTTCTGCGAAAGAAACCATATATATTGTATAAATGCTTTCTCTTTTGTCTCCAGTTATTCTTTCCACTTCTCTACGTCGCGATAACGTACTACATGACGGATCAGCCTCAAGAAGCATTTCGGTTCTGGATTGTAGCTGCCATGCACATATGCATATCTCTTGTTGCTCAGTCTCTCGGACTGCTAATTGGTGCTGCTTGTCACGTTCAGGTAGGCTCTACATAACATTTCGTACCAAATACCCCGAGAAAATTAATTAAGTATTCGTGATGGAAGGAAGTTGACAGGTAGTTCCCCGACTTCCTGTCTGCAAACTTCCATGTGGCCTAAATCATGAAGTTTAATATTGATGTCCTCTCCTGTCCTCTCACTCATATCCCATATCTCATTCGATATGTGCTCTTTTCTTTGTAGAACGCCGTATTCATCGGACCGATAACAACAATTCCTATTTTCCTGTTTGCCGGCTTCTTCGTCACTTTGAAAGCCGTTCCAGCATATCTGCGGTGGGTTTCATGGCTGTCTTACGCAAGATACGCCTTCCAGTCAACTCTCGCCGCTGTCTACGGCTACGACAGAGAAAACTTGAAATGCACTCAAGCGTATTGCCATTTCAAGCACCCGAAAAAGTTCCTCGAACAAATTGATGCGGTGGATATTGATGTGCTGCAGCAGTCCATGTGTCTTCTCGGCATTGTTGTGGTGTGCAGGATACTCTCCTACTATGCACTCAGACTTAAAATCATGGTGGAAAAGCAATAAAAAGTGAAAAAAATATCAGTCAAAAAATACATACTATATGCATATAATGTATATATTACGCAATATTTTAAAGAAAAATGTACGACACACACTACGACACTACTTCAAACTAATTTAAGTATAGTTTAGGACGAAAAAAACCGATGTTTTAAGAAACGGATGAATGTGATATTGTTGTATAGAACTTTATAGAATCTAGAAGAAATTACACGCAACCTTCCCTCTTACGTACGTAACGTGTACACGAAGCTTCCGTTAATTTCGCAAGACCTAAAGTTTTTCACATTTTAGTTCCCCCACTCTCTCTCTATACAAAACACAAACTTCTTTTGGTGCAGTTAGTTAACTAGTTAAACAATAAACGTAAATAAATATTACTATTATCATTAGTCATTATTTTGTACGAGCATAATTTATGTACATTTATGTAGCCAGCATTTAGACTTACTCCCTAGATATATTGTTAGTTACATACTATTCCAGACCAGAATCAACAGTTTTTTATACTCTCATCGACAATAGCACTGACATCAAGGTTTTAATTGTAATTAATAATGACATACAGACATACTTAAGCATTCTAATCCTAACGCATTTCGCATTAAATTAAAATGTAGGAACTTTAGCAAGTTCGTGAGCCGAAACATGATGGAATCCTAATTAGCTTAAATATTTCTAATCACTTATACCTTACGCATACATACCCAATCCATATTTGTAAAAAGTTAAGACATTGTTGAAGTATTATGAATAATTATTATGATTGTGCAAAAAATGTATATAAAAACGAGAATCGTTCTGCAATAAGAGAATTCATTTCATTGTTGCACTAACTTTCTTCGCTTTGTTTCCTTCAAGACGCTAGAGCTTCAAGAGCATCCTACCGGCCACCAAGGAGCACTCGCATAAAAAATCTCCTTAAAAATTCCTTATGCATATCACATGTTTAGGGAAAGGCGGATTCTCCTTACATTTCCAGTAGATACACAAGCTACCAATATACCAATCAACAAGGCTGACTCACTACTTTCACATAAAAAGTATGCATAAAAAAGTATAACCCTGATCTGATGCAGAACACAGAACCTATAACACCTTTTGCATTGTAGTCTTCCCACAGGGATGACTACATGCTGAACCATGCATGTATGAAGACGATCAAGGAAATAGAGAACACCGTAATAGCCGTAATGTATCGTATCGAAGTATCAACATAACAGTCATCCCAGTTGTTCTTGTTCTACGCACATAATATATATACATCGCTGTCACAATTCGCTTTTGTGAGTTGGTCGTTGGTTATCCTTGTGATTCCAATCCAATTCACAATTCCAAATTTTCTACCGTTGAGACAGTCTGTGATTTGGCCCTGTTGTGGGAACATTGTTTTTGTGTTTTGATTTTAACGATGACAGAGAGTTAACGTAATTTTTTAAATGTGAGTAGGTACTCGGAGGAGGCATCCTTGAAGGTAGGAGTTAATTACGGTTTTTTATTCATCTTCCATCTTCACCTCAAGTTTCGATTTAGATATGTGTGTCCTGTTATCAGGAAGTGAAGAGCGCTGACGGCTGACACCTTCGGTTCAGTTGTTAGGTTCCTTAAAAAAGGTTATAAGATATTTAGAGACACAATAACGATCAGATGTAGAAAAATTCTGTTCTTTCGCACACCATAACT
>JAQFZW010002495.1:0-17013 GCA_034687055.1 Heteromurus nitidus | reverse complement strand
AACTTCTTAGGCCAATAGTAACTAGCCACCAAAGCTACAACGTGATCTGGTCTTATCACCTTCCGGACACTCCTCGTCAGTGATATAGTTTAGAGACGGATCAGGATGTGTGTCTGTAGGGTCCTGAACTTGACGAATGATGACATTCACACACATAATCCCTTTTCAAGAATTTAAATGTTCCGGACGTTTACTTGATTTGTAGCGGTCTAAGCAGGTGGGATTCCGACTTATAATTTACCATGTTTCTTAAAACTGGACGAAACGTAGAGATTCCCTCTTTCCAAACATGCATGAGCAAAAACTATCTCCTTTAATTGACATTGCTAGAATTATGTGACTCACGAATATTGTGAATTACGGTGTACACAATTAAGTGCCTGCTATTCTTATGCTGAACTGGAACAAATATGTCAGGCTTTCTCTGAACTTCCCGATTGCCCTGAAATGAAGTTACATACGAGCATATGTGTAACTTGAAGTTGAAAGTGGGTCGCTTCATAAATAAAATCGAACAATGAATATATCCACACATATCTTATCAGAGCAAGGTGCCCAGTCTGTGCTGTAGGTAAGTCTTTTGTAGAAATAGAAATACTTTCAAAATGTCCTACAAAGCGACCGTAATTCACAACTAGTGTCTACGTAGCATTATTTGGCAGGAACTGAAATCTATTCAAGTGTCATCGAAGCAACGATTTTACTCTTGTTTATACCTAATATAATAATACACAAAAATGTTCCTATACAAAATGAGACTGTGAAAAGGAAAAGATGATCTGGTATCTGGTGTGTGTGCCAATGCGCGACACAAATATACATTTTATCAACGAAAGGGAAGAATGTGCAGGCCATAAGACGGACAGGCACCTGAAAAGAAGGTATCATGATGCTTTTTGGCCATCTTTTTATACAAGCCAAATAATGGGGCTTCGAGGAAAAGTCTTTTGACAACTGAGTTCGAGGAGCATGCGTTGCACAGTTTGCACACGTAGAATTTCTTTTAATTCGAGAGATTTCTTTGGGACTAGATCTGTATTCATCAAAGTGTTTCACCCACTTCATTGACATAATGCAATGCAAATTAAAAGTGTGAACTTGAAAAGGACCAAAACTATCCTGCTAAAAAGTTTGTACCCGCTGTAAATATGATAAAGCTCTTTAATTTTTATCTTGGTATTCCGGTTGGATTTAAAGGACATTCACGACTTTGCATTTACATTTAGTTCACCGATGTTCACAACGTCCTTCAGACTTTTAAGGTCTTGCATTGAGGCTTGCCTGCCGGGTAAGAATAGGTACACTTTTAACAAACATAACTACCAAGTTAATAAACAAGGCATGACTATATATATACATACATACTTCCATAATATTTTTTGGCGCACACGTGCAAACCAACTTTTATGCATTCTCATATTTCTTCGCCTATTCATTTCGTCACCCATTTATCACACCTGCTTTTTTGAAATCCCCAAAAAAAAAGCTTGTGTCTTGAAGTGAATTAGTGAATCCGAAAATGAAATGTAATATAATATTTTCATTTTATACAAAAATATGACACATTTTCTCGGGTGAATTCGTTAGCATGTTTTGTCATGATATTTTTTATCCAAGAACAAGTACTTTCATGCTCATATTTTTCAAGAAAGTAGTACAACTCAAAAATGCACACACATTTTTGTTATCACGAAAGAATATGTACAGCGATTTACTCCGCGATGAGATGAGAGATGCACTTTGCGGACAGATGCAAGATAAACACAAGGTGGACTTTTTAAGTACATTTTTTTGAATGCTCTCTTCGCTGCATGTCATCTGAAAAAAGGGAATAGATAGATACATACATACGCATCATGCATAACACAAGCATTCATCTAGATATATTATATTGTGGCAGGAAGAAACGGTATCTCTTTTCTCGTCATTCTTTTCGCTCTTTCAGCCATATCATAGGAGACGTAATAGAGAGCCAAGTGGATAGATGAAATTATTTGATGTAATGCAATTACCATTAAATTCAACGACGGTGTAAGCAAAAAGGAACTTGATGCTCAATGCTCAGTGGTTTGCACGGGCACAAGCCTCAGTTGTTACCAATGTACTTTTTGCGGTTTGAAAACACAATATAAGAAGTGGCCGTTGTAATAATGTGTTATCCTACTTGTTTACCCCTCTCGACTTATTACTCATATTGCTTATGACGGATCCTTTTATAAGATTACATGAATGCAAAACCAGATACAATTCATCTCGCAAACTATTCTTACTTTACTCCAGTTCCGAGTGGTTGTCAAAGAAAGAGCTTGAAAAGCTCATTTTTTACGTTTTAATTTACACCAGTGGACTTAAAGAACTTTTAGCCTAGATAACTTGTTTGTGTGCGCGAGAGAGAGAGAAGAAGAAGAAAAAGCGTTTTTCGCCTAGTGCCATACTGACCGCTTCTTTTTATCAATATGGCATCATGCTTTTCACAATCTGAACACAATAAAGCTGTAAATGAGCATGATCTCATTAAAATGAATATCCCATTTAAAAAATCCTTTTCTCCCTTTATTTGCCAGTTGGATATGATCTTGTGTGCTCTGGGCAGTTTTCATCACTTTGTCTGGGCCTGAGCCGGTGAGGATTTGGGAAAGGATATGAAAAACATTTTTTTATCAAAAGTCTGCACGATTGTGACTGAATTGAATGTATAGGGAAAGTCGGATGATCACGTGGGACGTGGGACATGTTTTAGGTATATATGGACCGTGATATTATCCGTGTTTAGTTGAAACCGTCGATTTTATTATTTATATCGGAATGCGTTTACGTATCACAATAAGGAAATCAAGGTTGAAAATTGCACCAAGTCACATCCTCATATCATCCCAGGTGATATACTGAAGGCCTCGGGACCGGGAGTCAGCAGAGAAGTTTTTATCCTTAGATTGATACAGTGGATAGCGGCATTTTGATAGGCTATCTCGTGATTGCAAAGCATTTTGAATCTAAATCACGGCCAATAATGAAAATTAGAGGATTACAATTTTCCTTGATTCATTTGTTCATTTTGAAAGTTACATACCTGCCATTCATTGGAAGATTGGAACGCATTGTCGTAATTTGAGTATTAGTGAACAGTTAAGTCGAACGTAAGTGAATATATGCCGTCATCGTATCAGAAATATAGCACAGGAATTTTGCTTATGGTTTATTTGTATTTGTATATGAAAGTATTTATATATATCTGCATTCGGGTTCGGGTTGATGTCTTCAACAAAATGTGAAACGGAAGGCAGAGGCGCAGGATATGCATACACATTATCACGTCCTTTAATTGGAAATTTTTTCTCATCAGAGTAGCATTATTAGCATTAGCAGTGCACAGGGAGGATTTCAATTTACTTGCATTCTTCCCGCTAAATTATGCATTACAAATTGCTGCCGTAATAATTATGAGAGCATATTTCATGACAGTTCATGTCTATTTAACTCTGTCATTGTTGAAAATTAGTCTCGCACGTCAATCTGATACGCAATATATGTGGTGGAAAAAGGAACACAATTCAAATGTGCAGACAAAGTGAGACTAAAAATTGCATCCATATACATCCGCCGTTCTGCACACTAGGAAAGCATAAGCCACTATATTATCCTTGGTATTTTATAAAAATAAGTACACGGGTACATTTTATGCTTTTAGTAGTGCATCTTCGAGAAGCGAAGGTTTGTTTGCCATTTTGCGGTTTGCATTAATTTTCTTGTGAGATTTTTATTATCTGTTTAAATTAGTGCATCTTCCTTCAGGTGTAGTCCGTGTGTGGCCTGATTTTAATTCATACAAAAATGATGTTCTGCGTAGTAGAAGTGCTTTGGAATGGAACTTGATTGGATTTTCGCGTGATCTCAAAAAAAGCAGTGTGTCCCTAGCTCAACCGACCGGACCGGTATTGTAAATTGTAAATGGTAATTATTTCTTCAAATTGAACTCGAACTTGATATATTCAACTCAACTTCAATGACAAAAATGCAATGACGACAATGTTTGCGGAAATTGGAGACATTTCAGTACAAGACGCGATGCGACGTTTTATGCTAGATTAGATAATGTCTTAAGTCAAACAATTGAAAGACAAACAAAAACAACCAAAAGATTTTAAGTTGTCTGCGGCTCTACAATGCAATTTTCTGCAACATTACTGTGAATAAACAAACCACTGCAATGATAAAATAATAATAATGAGTTCATACTGTATTTCCTGGAATTACAACAGATGTAACACAATTACCGAAGGGAGATTCATTTTCAGCCATTGTTCACAATGTCATCTGCATTCTTCCGAGTTCCAAATGCGAAAACCTAAATTGTACTGTTGCTAAATAAATAATATTATCCGGAGTCATCTGCGGGACATCTGCGGGTGACATTTTACAGATAAAGAGTTACATAAAATAATTGCACATTTTTTGCACATTCTTTAGAGGTGCATTTTGCGTTTTTCGTTGTTCTTTATCATTTGTGCACACCCTTCATGTTGAACAAGGAAATGCGACAACATTTTTAACCTGTTCCTCTTCAGGAAAAATGAATAAGTTTATTTTTTCAGAGAAAAATGTAGCGATGACGGAAACTACCCACTTTTATTACATCTACCTAGACCAAATAGGGTTGTACATAGTGCATAATTTGTGTGTATTATAATAAGCATGCAAATACTGCATACGTTGCAATATAATCCATTAAAATCTGTCAGCTCATCGCATTCATTACATTCCATGCGCTCAGCCCTTTTCATAATTAAAGCTTGAACTCACCGTAAGTGCGAAAGTAGTACAATAATGCGAAGTAGTAGCATCCAAAATTCTTTTTCAAATCCCAGCGTATTGTGTTTTCTACTCTCGCGTCCGCAATACCAAACATTTATTTTTTTATGTAGGTAAGTTCCGTCTCAAGATTATTTTTTTCGGTAAAAGGATAGAATGATAGACATACGCTGAAGAGACGCTTTCTTTCTATTCTTCCCTAAATAAGTGAACCTCTCTGGCTGAAGACATCATCGTCATGATGAGCAGTTCTTTTCTTAGCAAAACCATACGAAAAATCTGCGATTTCGGCTGAGGTAACAACACATCAAGGCATGACAATTCAGTTAATATCGACCACACTGAACAATGGATTTATAAACTGCATAGTCAAGTGACTTAATAGGATGCATGCACTGACGGTTTACGCTCATCTTCTAAGCGCTGAGCTGATCATGATGATGTCTGTATTTGTTATGCTAACTTTGCAGTTTGATACATTCGAAAATCCCTTTAAAACGCACAGTTTATTTAATGGGTAAGTACGCAGGGGAGTGCAAATCTTGTTATACATCTTCTGCTAATTCGAAAATAGGAACATGGACTTATAAGCATGTAATTTTTCAGTCCTCAACATAATAATACTAGACCTTATTGAGATGCGCGCCTTTGGTTTTTTATCAAAAACATTACAAAAGGTAGCCATAATACTCGGTCGGTCAACCCTTTGCCAGGATTATGCACGGATACAGGAGGGTCTCAGAGGACGAGAAGGACATTGATTCATGAAGCACCTAGATTTACGTAACGACGACGGAAATGTATATAGAAAAACGTACGGTGAGCAATTCTATGTCATTTGCACACAAGGCTTTTCATATATTTATTTTTCCACACAAAAAAGTAGTAGCATATAGTTCACAGCCCCGCAACTATATACAACAATGCTCGTCTTATGTAAGGAAAAAATATCCCAGGTGTAGAGATGTAATTCTTTGCGGGCTCATCCGTCGTCACGCTAATTTTCCTCAGGTTTTTTGGGCATTTTCACAAGAACGAACATAACATTCTTTCCTTCGCTTCCTAATTCGTAATATTTGCACTGAAACAAAGTACTAATTGAATTCACATACTAACCCAATGCAGAACACCTAGACTTTGTACGGTAAAACGATTGTTGTAAAGTACTACGAGAAAGATGGGTGTAATTATACTTTGGTGGTACACAAGGAAGTATAATCCTTCTTAGAAGTTAGACCATGAGGTGCTTCAAGGTTTTACAATTCAAAATTTGGTAACATACTTTTAAGGGTTAATTATGCACTTTAAATGCACACAAGTGTCGTCTGGTTGTAGGATTGAAAAATTCGAATTTGCAATGCAAAATCCTTCGCATATTTTAGGAGATGTGTACTATTTGTTTGACTTTCTTGTGTGCAATATGTAGAACTGACCTCCGAATCGAATGCTACAATATACAGTATCGCACAAACACAGACACCCACGGAAATTCCTTGAGAACCCAGGCCAGTTGGTACTTTGAAGTTCCAATGAATGAACCCGTGTAGTAGGTGCTTCAATATGGTACTTATATATTGGTAAGCAGTGAATGTATCACAATGAAAATAAAAAGGAAAAATACTACAAATGAACTAGTTATTTTATTGCCTCACATTACATGATGGACTTGTCAAGATTTTTTTTTCAAGTAGTTTTACTCACTTGAATCGGCTTTCCCGACACACAGCAAAGAGATTACAATAGATGATTGTATGCATCTATATACTATATTATGTACATGCAATGGTTGTGGAAAAAAAATGGTATAAAAAGAGGGGAACTGTTACATTTACAAAAAAGGAACAAAAAAAGTATTTGCTAGTGTGTGTGTGTTGTTAAAGCCGATTTAACTGTTTATAATCTCATGAACCATAACTAGACTAACGTAAGTAACGTAAGTACACGGTGGAGTCATCCAACCTTGTTGATTAAATAAACTATTTCACAAGAGAACATTCTTATGAATAAATAGAGATGTACCATCATTATCATTATCATCATCAAACTGTTTTCATACAAAAAATGCGAGAAAATACGAAAAAAAATATTTTAGGGAAGAAAATGCGCTTTCTTTGTTGTAGTCTTTTACCTTCTGTTGTCTCTGAAATGAAATCAAGTTTTTTACAAAAGAATACATGGATTCAGTGATCTAGACGAAGCCATTCGAAGGAAAATAGGGAGCGCAGTTGTTTTGATCTTCAGCCATAATTTTTATCCTCTTCCTGCCAATGCCAAAATGCCACCACATTGCACCTTTACCACCTCGAATGTGAATGAAAACTGAGGCTGGGCTAAGGGCGCAGATGTATATAACTGACAACAGATTGAAATTGAAGCCATTGTTCAGTGTACTAGACAGACAGAGCAAGGTTTACGAGAGCTTTTTTGGTCATTTCGTTTCATACTACAGAAAATGATCATAATCTTGTTGATGATAATTATACCAAAATACCAATATTTGTTATACAACCTAAAGCCCCTAAAGGCTTCCATTACTTAGCCAAAACAGGAATGTCTGCAAAAAGTTAAAAGCTATGTTAGTACGTTAGTAGTATGATGTAGTGTGTATGTTTGCAAAAATTCGTACATGTGAACACGGAGGTGCGCATTGTTATCAAGCAAAGTTCGCACCGAAAAACCGTTTCCTGTGACTTGACTTGCAGTAGACAAGGCTTATTGTAAAATAACTTCGTATGTAATTTAACATTATAATATTCTCTTATTGGTAACTTACCTACTATTATCCTAGAGCAATTTTATAGTTTAAATTAACTACACTGCTTTTACCTTATCCCCAACCAATATATTATTATATTCATATGTTCATCATCTCACCAAATGTGTTTGCTTCAGCGTGTTGTAAGGATGTACATAAACTCGAGAACAGTTTTGCAGTGGTAGTCAATGAATCATTTTTGGCGAAGGGAAGACTTTAAGGATAGCACAACTGTGCTCGTCTCTGGTCTGGTTTTATAGTTTTCACCCAAGCGAAACATCAGAAGAGAGATGGGGGAGGAAAAAAGCTGAAGTAATTGTTTGTAATTGTGGATGTATGTATTTATATGCGTGGAAAAAAGGAGATCTTTGGGTCAATCGATCATTACACTTGTCGTATAAAATATTATCACGAGATATCGTCGGCAAAGTGTGTGTGTAATTCCTTCTTATAGAGATATTTCGAAAATAATAATCGAGTAATAATGAAGTTGAAAATTGCTTACATGCGGATTACAGATTTAGTAATAAAAAAGACGTGTGGCTCCGGTGTATATACGCGGAATGTTAACAAAGTGGGAAATAACTGTAGACTTTTCAGATTTCAAACAGAGATAATTTTTTCTGTATGTAGGCTACAAGGGATTTAAGTAGTCATCATGATGATGTATTGAGTCATTGAGCAGTTATGTGACAAACTTCATTTTCCTAAACTAGGATGGGAAAGACATGAATGAGTGATCACTCACGTAAAACTCACAAGTGAAAAGTAGTAAAGGAAAAAAACTCTCTCTCATTCATGCAGAAAACAGAGAGGATGCAAAATTGCTACCGGCTATAATACAAAACTTGCTTGCTTGTGAAGTGGAGAATTACATGTGCAACAATGACTGACCAACGCAGCTGTGTCCGCTGCTGCGAGATTGTGAATGGGAACTGGGGACAAATGCTCAAATTTACTAGCCGAGAACTTTTTTTAGAATTTTAAATGGAACGAGTAATGAAATCAAAGCAATTAAAATTAGGTTGACTTGACTCGCAAAAATTGTAATTGACGACATCACACGAACATCAATATATAATATGATGGAATTGAGGACACTAATAATAATAAAAATGTCCTCGTATGTGTGATCGTTTGGGCAAGCAGAGCAAATGATCTTAGTGGCATAATTAGAAACGATTCGTGACAAGTTCCATTAATAGAAACTGGACCAACGTCTCGATGATATCTGTCAAAATCAAAAGAGAACTCATTTTTATCCTCCTCAAGGAAAAGTAATACAAGCCACCGATTACACATGTTCAAGTTGTTAAACATGGGAAATAACAAGTGTGTTATAAGCCCGATTTCATTATTCATAAATTTGTTTTCATAACCATTGAATCAAATCGGGATTTTGGCAAATCTGTTTAATTATCAGAGATTTTTCTTTGTGATTTATCTTCTCTACGCAAACACGCCGCTTTCACGGGCATCGGATCGGCAACGGCAAGTAAAAATTTATTTCATTCATTCATTTATCTCATCATCGTCAGCGTGTACACATATGCGTTTCAATACTGATTCCCATCTTATCTGCTGACGTACATCATCGAAGGTCTACAATACTCCTTTGATTTCTTTCGCAAATTCACAAAAGGAATTCATTGATTTTGAACGGTGGTGCACATGTAGCACCATCTCGTCAGCAGGTGGAAATGAAATTGTTTTCTAAACCAGATGTCTTGAACTAATCTATATTGAGCAGGCCTGATGGTGAGCGATGATGAGCCTGTCTGACTGACTGACATACACAAACAGACTAAGCTCGTGATGATGCTATATTTCATTTCATCAGTTAGGTACAGTAATTTAGTTGAATGAAGTAATATATGTGTGCTCGGATTATATTGGTACAGTGAGTGCACACACATATATCTACTCACTCATTGTTTTTCAACTGGCTACTCTCAATTTATTACATTATTCCCAATTTAATAGTGTATCTTATCTGGATGTGCTCCTGGCCTTCATGATTCCTCTAGAGGGGATATTATAGGATAATCATGGCAAAATAAGGATGACACACTGCATGTTTGCAATTGATGCTCCCGTTCATTAATAACCCATTCATTCGCACCCGTGTTGTTGCTGTGGAGTGGAGGAGCATCTCTCCGTAGTGTGCGTGTGATTCGATTATTTTCACGAGAAAAAGGTGTGGTCTCCTTTGTGAGTTTTAAGTGTACCATTATTTTGATCGCACTTTCAGCTTTGCGTCTTGTGAAGCGTCCACAGCTCCATTTTTCACTGTTCACTCACCACACGATGATACTTTCCGGGGCGACACGAACTATACTACATAAACCTTGTAATACTCAGCATATGCACATGATGCGATTGGGCATTCACATTCAACTGAAAGAATAAGAATTCATATGTGAATCCATGTCAGTCTTCAAACTTGTCATTGACCTTGAGCTGACATGGTCATACTTAAAATAGAAATTACAAAATTCCAACCAATGCAAACGTTATTTTATTTCGGTTTCGGACGGACAGACAAACCGACGTTTGACGAACGCATTAGCATTAGTGATGCTTTATTACGTCCTAAAAACTGTAACAGCTTGGGAGTAAGATTTTTTTAGAGCAAAACCGTCTATGCGAGCTTCCTCTGCAAACGCCTTTTTCTTTCCTTTTTGTTTGATCACAACAAATTTAATTCTTCATGGCTAATTACGGTAATATTATGTTTCACCTACTTTAATTTAGGAAAAAGGAAGTATCACACGTTTTTTTTTCGATGACCACCTACCTCAATAACAAATTACAACGAAATTGCCAGTCTTCTCCTTCTTCTGGGGCAAGATGGGGGATGATGCTCCTATTATGATTTTTTTGTCAAATTTCATGCAAATAATTAATAAATTTATGTTAAGACCCTGATTTTTATTCAAAGTGAAGGAGTGTTGTGAGCACACGATGTAGAGTGGGTTCCTTGAGGCTGTCTCCGTGAATCTGGTAAAAACTTTGAAGAAGAAGAAGATTAAATTTTCAATGTCGCGTAGAAGTAGGCCCATGTCATAATGAGGAAAAAATCGTTAAGTGCAGTGTATTATGTATGTGGCACACCAACAAAGAGTGAATTAGCAAAAGTGGTAGCATCAACAACAAGTGCATCTCTTCTCTCCATTATTTATTTATTACTTGGCATTATTCTAATTTTTGAGCATGGAAAAATGTATATGTATTCAACAAAATAGGATAATGTATATATGTGCAGTGCATGCTACGCACCTGTTGACGAGAGTCATGAATTGGGTATTATAAACTCAAACAAAATATTTTCCCTATACACCTTCCTCTCCACTTCTTTTCATGGGAGAAAAGAGGGAACTCAAAAACTCTCCCAATCTTTCTTTCATGAAAAACGTCGTTGTTGCACTTGCAAAATACTAAATACACAGGGTGGCAAATCAAATAAAGAGTTTCGAGTGGGACACAACAAAAATGCCTACATGTGTATATATTATGTGTGATGTGCATCATAGCATCATGATCATCATCATCGCCGTCTTCATCATTATTAAAAGTTTTATTACACTTCGTTTTGGAGGTGAATGAGAAACGTGAGAGATTTTATTGCAGACTGTTGTGTTAGTAAATAGTGAAGACTTCTTCTTCTCCTCACCCACTCCATTGTTATATGTGGCATGGTTGAGATGATGTTGATGCTCTGACGGCGATGAGGAGAGAGAGAGAGAGAGAGGAGAAGAAGGATATGAGAGGACGACGACAAGAAGGCGACGTTGATGACGATAATGATGAGAGAGAACTCTATTCGTAAAAAATACTCATGGTGCATATTCGAAAATAGGTTGAGCATTACAAATTTTTTCTCTTTCAACAAAATTCAAACTGAAAAAAAGCCCGACACTCTGTGGGTTACTCACACATTCTTGTTAAACTCATTATGCACAACTGAGAAGATGATATAAAAATTCAAAAGTGCATTCATGCATGCAGTTATTACGATCATGCATGGATCAGCAGTAGCAGTCTTCCACAGGAGCTGCAATATATATTCATGACTGACATATAATAAGTATATAGTTTATGTTCCAAATCTCTATTCACATTTTAGTTTTTAATAAAACAAGAAGGTAAATCGTTTTTGAGAAGGTTTTTGTTCTAAGAAAACCGTGATCTTCGCTCAATACCGTCAATTAGAAGCTGGGGGAAATAATGTGACCAACAATGAGCTAGCATTTTTCTCAGTCAAAATCCATCTTGCAGACATACAACAGGAATTAGGAGCACAAGGGCAAAAATGAAACATGATATTCGTGGTTCATATTTTTAAAAAAATATGAAGTTTTTTTCTGCATAACGATATCTTTTGTGACGTGACAGACATAATGCATAACCTGGTCGATTCTCGAGAAGAGGAGACACATATAATATTACACAACGTATGAACCCGAACTTTAGGTCCCCACACGTGCACTACATAACCTCATGTCTACTTTTAGGTACTCATGACGGATAAGTGCATAATTGGCGATGAATGCAAGGGAGGGTGGATGATTGCAGTGTACATATTCCGAAACAGTTAATATAATGAAATCCTTACTCTAATTTTTTCCCACGGAAAAAATGCAGAAAAAAACGCTTTGTTTCTTGACCTAGATAAACGAGTGAGTGAAGACGTCAATGATGATGTATACGGAACGTTTAGAAGTCAGTACCAACATGTTGATTCGTGCATGTACTTACACACACACATACATATCTGATTCGCTAATGTTTCGATGTCAGTGATTTGAACTTTTATCAACCTTAGCTCCATCCCACCTGAACTTCCTTATGTAATCCGCATGTTTATTAATAGAAACTTGCTCCACGTTGTTTTTCTCGCCTCCTCTATCCATTTACCTTCCTTTCTACAGAGGCACACGCATTTTTTTCCACAGAAAAGCCTTACGGTAGGTGCGATCACTCACGTGGAAAAGAGTTTTAAGTAAAAAGTTTTGTACAAATGGGAGAAATAGTGCCAAAAAATACTCCGAAAATTGCCTAAAACCGATGCTGATTATTAAACATTTTTAGCGTATCAATTAACCACACCGTTCTTCCAAAGTCGTAAAAAGTTTTTGCTCAGATATTTTTAACCAGTTGCCCTAATCATTTTATCATTGCAGAATTGAAGAAAATGATATACTCTTATAATCGCATTTTATTTTCATAATTCAAACTTACACCTCTAAAAGGAAGACTACCTCATACTTAATATATTAAACTGAGTGAATTTTTTTTTACTTTGAAAAACTGTAACGTTTTTTACACGTTGCGATCAAGAATTTTAAAAAATCCTTCGCTATTTCTCCGACTCGGTTCTGGTGACCATTAGACCCTTACGCCCAAAACTGCTTCATATCAACTTGTATATCACTACACAAAATATGCTTTCGAATATGTGCTCTTTCGGATGAGTGAGTGATTTTCACTCTTTGGTGTAGTCGGCTAATTGACCTTTCATTTTTTTCCATTTCCCACAGAATTGTTTCACAGTCTGAAGTTCAATTCGACTCACATTATAAATCTCTGCATTTTGAGGTGCAATTAATATACCGCATTATCTATAAATGCCACAAGGAATTCTCGCCGGGTGTAGATTTTACAAGGAAAGTTTCGAAAGTAGTTTTGACGTAGGAATCAAAATTATGAACCCGCACTAGAGAGAATTAAATCATGATTTCACAGTTTGCCCTGTACCGTATTTTGTCAGTGAGGCATGGAACATCAGAACTTACCCTTGTAAGTCTCATGTAATCAGTTACAAGCATCAAATATAATCCAAAAAAATGCTTTAGTATTTTCACTCTTCTAAATATCCGGAATAGAGTTCGTAAGCGAATTTCAAAAACTGATTTATTTCCCGATAACATGTCCTGCTCCACCAATAAAATAGGTTTAATGTGAATCTTAATGTATTTTAAGGAAACGTGTACAACAAAGACGAGACGAGCGGTGCATATATTATGAGGCATATTCCCGAGATGTGGAGTGATCTGGAAATTTTAAAAAAGCTAAATAATAGCTAAAAAGCTAAAAAAAAATCTGAGTTAAATGCTACAAAATACTAGAATATTTCATGCATACAAATTCATCCCCGAAGTAGTAATTCCTTAAAATATAACCCTAGAGCTTACCCCGTTTTTTCCCTAGATTTGCACTCCAACTGAAATACTGCAATTTTGAGAAAGACTCACATATCTATCATAACGGTACGTTGTGGCTTTTTGTACGTAACAAAACGCAAGCATCAAGCATCATCGTATTTCCTTGGCTTATGTAAACCAAAGGCATATAAGCGCATGCTTTTTGCCTTAAATTTTTATCGCAAAATGCAAGAATGGAAGGAAATACGCTTGCCATGTTGAGCACCACACCACAACATACAATTCCTTCATACATTTCACAACTACCACAAAGTGTTTTCCCCAGGAGTAGCGCACAGAAGGAAGCTCTCACACGGTACGAATATATATGATTATGAATATCGTCTTCTTCTCTAGCAGAAAAAGTGCACTTAAACCAGAGCTATTAGACAATTGTTCGAAGAATCGTAGTAATACACCCGCGGAGAGTGCTCTCGAATGCATCCTCGTATACTCACGGGTAATGCAGGATCAATGGTAGGAAATGTGTTAGGAAATGTGATGTTTGCATGTATCCATGTCATATGGAAAAAGAGGAATGTCTCTGTGATCTCCTGCTTTAAGCTCGCAACTTTTTATGCATCCAACATAACGTATCATTTTTTGTCTTGCTCAACACTCTACTGCTTTAGTACACACACTAACCAAATGTAAATGCTCAGACGTATAGAGAAAAAAACAATCCAAGTTCTTTGCTACATAGCCTAATTCCTACGAGCGAACTTCCTTTTTTCAGTTTTTTCTAAATTCTTACTGTAGATTTTACATAGAATATGTATGTGTTTTGCAGTGCTTTCCTTGAGCCAGTGACGATGGGGCATACACGAGTTTGGCGAGGAAAGGGATACTACTACTACGCAAGTTAAGTATGTTTACAGCTTTTGATGTGTGCAGAAAAGTACGGTGGATGGTGCAACGATAAGATCGTTGAGTGTGTGAGTAATGGTCGGAATGAGAGAGAAGAGAATGCTTCGCTTGAATTTAATGGCGCAATGTTAGGATAGGGAGAGAGAAAGAGAAGAGTTAAAGGATATATGATAATGCTTGTTGAGTGAAGTGCGTATGTATAAAGTATGTACATATCTCTGGCATGTTCGTATATGTTACATTTTGTCTAGGAAAAGAAGCTAATAGTAGGACTGACATTGACATTGCAAGCCCTTCTTCTCTATCGGTACTACCTGTTGCTGTTAGCATATGATACGTTAGTTAATGGCTAATAATATGATGATGATGCTTCATCGCAAATCTTATTATGCCAAATGGGGGAAGAGGTAACGTCGGATGGATACGCAGAGGCTACGAGGAAATAGGCAGGGTTAGCTTTTATGAGGGATAAGGAGAGATGGGATATATGTGCTGCACATGTAAACCGAGGACGCCCGGTTAAGGCATCTTTTTTTGAAAGAGATGTGTTCTGTATATATGCATTATTGTGGAGTAGTGCTGATGATGATGGTTAGAATATACCGTAGGATCGTTTCGGTCAGCTTACCTTGTATGATATAATCCGTGACAAAGAACTTGAAATCTTTCAGTCGTTCACTAACGCTCTGAATACCTGCAACAAAGCAACAAACACACAACGCCATCAATATATACACACAATATGCGTTTTCACTGATAAGTATTACTACTCAGGCTTCCCGATTCGGATCAGCCAGTGCTACACTAGCTGCTGTAGTGGAAGTAACCAGTCCTTCTCATTCCTCCGAGAACCTTCGCGGTGATAAGACACGACGTTTTCAAAGTCAAGGCCCAAGTTGCAGTTGGTGCCTACTGAAATTCTACAATTTTCCTCTCACGATTTTTCCAAATATCGGATATATTTTTTGGAAATAATTTTTGTTCATCTTTCCCAAATGGAATAATTGACTGAGACACGTTGGAGAACGGCCCTTTTCAGTTTTTTCCTAGTTTTTATTTATTTCTCTGAAGTGACTTTGAGGGGAAAAGTTTAAGGAGCACATCGCCCCTGAGGAACTTTTAACGGATTGAAGCGATTATCTATCTACTTACTGCTGCTGCAGTTCATTCTAATTTGACTGATTTAATGACACTTGTCAAGGTAAGCCCCAAAAACTTTCCAGTCCTCTTTTCTTTCCTTCTCTTGTGTGATATCTGACCTAGAATTATTGAATGTGTGTGAAGTTGAATGAACTGAGAGAAAATGTGAGTGTGATAGTCGGAAATTCATATATTAAGCACATACACAGGAGTAATTATAACTAGGTTCATTTCTGGACGAAAGACATGATGTCTACAAGATTCCCGAGTTAAGCAGTTCGGGAAAAAGTTTAATTGCATCGTTTCGCAAAAAGTATTTAATTACAGATAATGAGAAGGTTGGAAGTGATCATGTCAAAATATTACGTTGTCTGCGTAGGAAGGGGTGTCTATACCCACGATCTGTAGCATATATGATATTTCGTCGGGAGGAGGAAAACTGACCATGATAAATGGTGGAGCGTGAGTTTAACGACGTCTTTGGCGTCAAACGTACCGTTTCTCAAATGTAGAACTGCTCACTCCCCCAAAAAACCGAAACATTTTAATATCACGTAATGAGAAATGATTGAAACTTCTCGCCTCGAAATTAGTGCTTTCTTACACACTATCCACTCTTTTGCAAAAAGCGAGCTCATTGAGATGAGGAGAAGCGAGAAAAATGCAACAAAGAACTTGAGCAACGTGCCACTTCTCTGCTTTTTCCTCGTTTTTCTCAACAACCTTGCACACGAGACAAGAAAAGGCACATGCTCGTCGAGCAAGTCTCCGAAGGCAGTAGCATCATCATTCAGTGAGCAAAACAAACGCTCTTTCTCTCTCTCGTGGTTCGTAGTGCAGAAGCATGAAAACAGAGAGAAGGCGATGACACATGCTCAGTAGCTCCGTCGGAAAGACGTGTTTTTATTTCTTATTGAGAGCCATACACCACATTATGTAGCACTATATCGCACTCAAGGTCCTATACTCTAAGCATTGTAGTCATGGGATGGTCGGTGGTGTGTGTAATATAGGTACTGTATTACGGAGCACCCAAAAATTAGCTGGAGGACGATGCGAGTTTTAACCTCAGTCAGATCCAGTGACGACAAATGGGGGCCTTTGATGGTCCACAAAAGATTACAGATTTCTTTAGTTACAGCCGAACTGTTTGAATCTATGTAGTCTTGTAATAGGACTAAAAGCATGTGTGATACTCCGAAGGTCTGGGGACGATTGTGGGGACTGACATTTCTACAC